>ML347863.1:0-21468 GCA_005239505.1 Nicotiana paniculata | reverse complement strand
TCTAACCTCACTAGGCGATTGGCCAAGGACTGAATTTCCAAGGCTAGAGGTCTCTCCTCTGCTACAATATAAGTCAAGCTACCCATACTCTCCGCCTTCCTGCTCAAAGCATCCGCTACCACATTTGCCTTGCCTGGGTGATAAAGAATGGTGATATCATAATCCTTCAACAACTCAAGCCATCTGCGCTGCCTCAAATTAAGATCCTTCTGATTGAACAAGTGCTGCAAGCTACAGTGGTCTGTATAAACCTCACAGGACACTCTATACAAGTAGTGCCTCCAAATCTTAAGAGCATGAACAATCTCCGCCAACTCCAAATCGTGCACAGGGTAATTCTTCTCATGAACCTTCAGTTGGCGTGAAGCATAAGCAATAAATCTCCCCTCCTGCATCAATACACACCCCAAGCCAATGCGCGAAGCGTCGCAATATACTGTATACATCCCAGAACCGGAAGGCAATACTAGAACTGGTGTTGAGGTCAATGTTGCCTTGAGCTTCTGAAAGCTCGCCTCACACTCGTCAGACCATCGAAACGGGGCATTCTTCTGAGTCAATCTAGTCAATGGCGCTGCAATAGAAGAGAACCCCTCCACAAATCGGCGATAATAGCCTGCTAGGCCCAAAAAGCTCCTGATCTCTGTAGCTGAAGTAGGACGCGACCAACTCTGAACTGCCTCGATCTTTTGAGGATCAACCTTGATACCCTCTCCAGATACCACATGTCCCAAGAATGCCACGGAATCCAACCAAAACTCACAATTGGAGAACTTAGTGTATAGCTTCTGTTCCCGTAAAGTCTGGAGCACAACTCTCAGATGTTGGTCGTGATCCCCCAGGCTACGGAAGTAAATCAAAATGTCATCAATGAAGACAATGACAAAGGAATCTATATACGGCCTGAACACTCTATTCATCAAGTCCATGAATGCCGCTGGAGCATTATTCAAACCAAAGAACATCACCAGGAACTCATAATGGCCATATCTCGTACGAAAAGTAGTCTTCGAAATATCTGAAGCCCGAATCCTCAACTGATGATACCCCGATCTCAAATCAATCTTAGAAAACACGCAAGCACCCTGCAACTGGTAAAACAAATCATCAATGCGCGGAAAAGGATACTTGTTCTTAATGGTAACCTTGTTCAACTGGCGGTAATCAATACACATCCGCATAGACCCATCCTTCTTCTTCACAAATAGAATTGGAGCACCCCACGGCAATACACTCGGTCTGATGAACCCCTTAGCTAACAACTCCTCAAGCTGCTCTTTCAAATCCTTTGAGCCATATGGTACGGAGGAATAGATATAGGCTGGGTGTCTGGATCTAAATCAATGCAGAAATCAATATCACGATCCGGAGGCATACCCGGAAGATCCGAAGGAAATACATCAGCAAACTCTCGAACAACCGGCACCGAATCAATCATCGGAGACTCGGTGGTGGTGTCCCGCACATAAGCAAAATAGGCTAGACAACCCTTCTCGGCCATATATCGAGCCTTCAAGAATGAAATAAACCGGCTGGCTGTACTAACTGAGGAACCTCTCCACTCCAGCCTAGGCGACTCGGGCACGGCTAAGGTAACTATCTTGGCATGGAAATCTAGCACGGCATGATAAGGAGATAGCCAATCCATGCCTAAAATAATCTCGAAATCAACCATGTCGAGAAATAAGAGATCCGCTCGAGTCTAGAACCCACAAAATGAAATCACACAGGATCGACAAATCCAGTCTACAACCACAGAATCTCCCACAGGGGTGGACACATAAATAGGTGAACCCGAGGACTCACGAGGGACATCCAAAAAATGAGCAAATAAGACTGAAACATAGGAATAAGTGGATCCTGGATCAAATAACACCGATGCCTCTCTACCACATACTGAAATAATATTTGTGATCACGGCGTCTGAGGCCACTACATCTGATCTGGCCAGAATGGCATAGAATCTGGCTGGAGTACCGGAAGACTGGGCTCCACCAGAGTGCACAGGAGCTGCCTGACCTCCCCCTAACTGGCCTCCACCTCTAGGACGACCCCTGTCGACCTGTCCTCCACCTCTAGGTGGCCGGACTGCTGGTAACAGACCCATCGGCTGATAGCCCTGTTGTACGGACTTGCCCCGATACCTGGGACACTGCCTCCTCATATGAACTGGCTCTCCACACTCATAACAACTCCCAGGTGGCATAGTCTGCTGCCCCGAAGAAGATCCCTGAATGGCCGGAGGGCGATGAGAGCCCTCAGGCATAGCACTAAAGAAAGGGCCGGAGGATCTCGGATGACTGGGATAACCACTGTGTGAACTCTGAATGGTTGTAGGACGGTAGGAACACTCTGGCATGGCGCTGAAATGAGGCCTCGCTGGAACACCTCGGGGAGGTGGTGGAGGTGTTGAATATAAAGGCCTACTAGGCTGACCATTGCTATACTGACCCCTGCCTCTAGCTGGGGCGCCTCTGAAATATCTAGAGAATTTATCCCTCTTATCGTGCTGCCCCTGCTCCCTGCTCCTCGATCGATACCCCTCGATCCTACGAGCAATCTCTACCACGAGCTGATAAAGAGTACCCATCTCCACCTATCGGTCCATGGTGGACCTAATACCTGGATGTAACCCCGCCATAAATCTCTGCACTCTCTCAGCATCGGTAGGCAATATCATAAGTGCATGGCGAGACAACTCTGAAAATATGGCCTCATAATCTGTCAATGACATCGGCCCCTGCTCTAGCCGCTCAAACTGGTACCGCAGCTCTTCTCTCTCAGAGGGTGGGATATATATGTCCAGAAACATCTGCGTGAACTGCTCCCAAGTGACAGGATGAGAATCTGCTGGCCTCCTGAGAATGTAGGACTGCCACCACCTACAAGCTCTGCCCTCCAACTGGAAGGTAGTGAAATCCACTCCATAGGACTCTAGTATCCTCATTTTGTGCAGTCCGTCCCTACACCTATCCACAAAATCCTGGGTGTCCTCGCCTCGCTCACCCCCAAAGACCGTAGGGTGCAATCGGGTCCATCTATCCAATAACTTTTGCGGATCACCATCCGCAGCTGGTCTAAGCTCAGGGGCTACTACAACAGGCTGGACCCTGCCCACGGTCACTGCACCCGGGGTATGATGTAATGTTGTTGTCTGTCCTGCAGCCTAGGCAATAGGATCTGGACCCCCCTTCCGGCCAGAGAAGTGGCAGGATCTACTGGAAATAAACCAGCCTGGGACATAGTGTCCATAAATCTCATCATACGGCCCATGACTGCCTGGAAGCCTGGCGCCATCATAAAGTCTACTGGTGCAGGATCTGCTGGTGGCACATCATCCTGCTCCTCTATAATAGGGTCCTCTGGCGGTGGGACCGGAATAGCTCTGAGACGCCCTCGTCCCCTACCACGGGCCGGTGCCCTCCCCCGGCTTCTAAGCGAGGGTAGCGGCCCTTCCCGGGTCTGGAACATCAGATGCACGTGTCCTCACCATCTTTGAGAGAATAGAAGAATGAATTTAGTAAATCATCGACTGCACGATAGAATAAGAACAAAGAGAGGTTTCCTAACACCCTATAGCCTTCTGAAGATAAGTACAGACGTCTCCGTACTGATCCGCAAGACTCTACTAGATTTGCCCATGACTCGTCAGACTTACGTGAACCTAGTGCTCTGATACCATGTTGTCACGACCCAAAATCCAACACAGGTCGTGATGGTGCCCAACACCAGAGTCAAGCAAGCCAACAATTGTTTACTAACGAGATTATCCTTATTTGGCATACCAACTTAAGTAAATACAGCCACAATGATCATGAACCAATATATACAGTCCCAAAATAAAGAGTCTACTATGTGTGTGCCAGGAACTAGTGTCACAAGTCAACAGGCGAACTAGTAGAATATACAAAAGATGATACAAACTATACTACTGTCTGAAAGAAGTAGACAGAAATAAACAAAAGATAACTCCATAGTACTGTTGAGAATCGCCAAGGGAGGCAGCTCACCGTGGAGACAGGTCCAGAATATACGTCAAGCTCCGGTCGGATAACCAGAAACACCAGCCTCAAAACCTGTACAATTAAGTACAGAAGTGTAGCATGAGTACATAAATATATATGTACCTAGTGAGTATCCCGCCTAACCTCGAAGAGGTAGTGACGAGGGGTCGACATGCACTCACTAAGGTCCAACAATATAATTTAACAGAGTATAATGGAAACAGTAGGCATGTAAAGACAGTGAAGCAACAAGTATATATGTAAGGTACTGAAATCCAGGAAGAATACTGGGAATAAATAAACAATTACCACTTCAATTTTCCCCAAATATCAGTCAGATCAATATCCATGAATTTAGTAGCAAATAAATCATACGCATGCAGGGTAAGGACAACCTGCCGGAGTCATAATATAGTCATGCTCGTGCACTGCCGAGGATCGAACGGCCCGTACCAAAAGTGCACCTCTCCACAAAGCACTCACATCTATGCACTGCCGAGAACACAAAAATTTGCAGGCAAGTTATAAATGACATAACGGAACTATTCCCGGTCTCGGAATTCCGTTCAGACCTCGATAACACAAAAACACGTCCAAAACCACAATAGGAACTTAAGGAACTTCTTATTTCAATGATGGCTGCCGAAACGCTCCCGGGTCATCAGAAACCCATTCCGAACATACGCCCAGGTCCAAAATCATCACACGAAGCTACCGAAATCGACGAAACTCGATTCCGAGGTCGTTTACCCAAAATATTGACCGAAGTCAAACTTGGCCTTAACGGCCAACCTTAAGGAACCAAATGTTCCTATAGCACTCTAAACACCTCCGAATCCCGGACCACCAGTCCCCGCAAGTCATAAATCATAAAAAACCGCTATGGGAAGTTCCACCAGTCCGATAACACAAAACGATCGTTCGGGTCTTTACATCTTAAGCCAGCAATATCTTTGGCTACAAGATCTCTCTTAAGAGACTTACTAAGCGACCGGTGCCCAGCCATCAATCGCGATAGTGCTGGTTCCAATTGATGATTATGTTCTTAAACCACCTTTGAAACACGTCATGAACCATTCTCCTCCAAAATTCCATTTATTCTAGCACAACATTTCCTGCTCTTACTAACATGCTTATTCCTTGGTTTCCTAGATCTATCACAACTATATTGCACAGTCACGACCCGAAATTTCCACCTTCGGGACCGTCATGGCCCCTAAAATTTCACTTGCTAGGAAAGCCAACATTAAAGAATCATTAAGCCAATTTTTATTCAATTCAGTAAATAAAATCAAATAAGCTAAAACGGAATAAAATGAGTGCGGATTAATATAAATTCTATAATATTTACTACAACCTAGATCTGGAGTCACAATTCACGAACTTCAAATATTTTCTACAAGCAAAGTCTGAAAGAAATACAACAGTTTGAACGGAAAAAAAACAGGGGAAGATAGAAGGGGATTTCAAGGTCTGTGAATGCTAACAAATTTACCTTGAGTCTCCAATGAACCAGTCCGAGATACTACGCCTCTCGATCAGTTAGGACCAATGCGAAAATCTGCACAAGAAGTGCAGAGTGTAGTATGAGTAAAATCGACCCATGTACTTTGTAAGTGTCGAGCCTAACCTCAACGAGGTAATGACGAGGCTAAGGCGGGTCACTCACACTACAACCTGTACAGAATATATATATAATAAAAACAGAAAAGGAAATACATAATGAAATAAAACGGAAAATTGAAAATGATACCTACAACTTCGGGAAATAAGCCAGCAAAGTTCAGAATTTACCAATCCTTAAGTGCAATAGAAAATATCGTAAAACTAACACAACTCAAGGAAATATAAACACATAGGTTTTTTCGGTGCGCAACCCACTCCTATTGTATCACATTATCATAATCTTAATTCACCCTTATTCCCCCAAAACAATCCACCCTTATTACACCTGTTGCGGCATGCAACTCGATCCCACCGTACAGTATAGATTCACTTTTATTCCACAACATTATTCCACCTTTATCTCACCTGTTGTGGTGTGCAACCTGATCCCACCATATCAATACCAAGTACTCAATGTGCATAGTAAAACTCATAATTCAAATCACGTCAGCCTTTATTATCCATATATACCAAACTGAACCAAATAGGAAACCTTGCACAACATGAGAATCTACATAAGTAATTCTACACAATGAGACCAATCTAGAAGTTTACAACTAGAAGATGCGAATAAACCAACTTGAGCAAATAGCAGGAGATCATGAAACTATGAAAAGGATCTAATATCATAAGCAGGAGAAAACATTAATTAACAAGTAGCAGTTAGGCATGGAAACATATTTAGAGCATACAACAATAAAGCGGAAAAATAGGGAAAACATGTAATTTGGCGGCGCATAAGCACTCGTCACCTCGCATATGCGCCGCTCGCATGAAATTCACATAGCACATAACCCGAGTGTTCCTAATTGCCTCAAGTCAAAGTTGGACACAACACTTACCTCGCTTCAAAGACCACTCAATGATCAACCACAGCTTTTCCTCTAGAATTTGCCTCCAAACCACTCGTATCTAACCACAATTGACTCAATAATATAAAATATTACTAAAGGAATCAATAACAATGCATAAATTTATAATTCCCAAACTTTTCCCCAAAAAGTCAAAAATTGACCCCGGGCCCACTTGGTCAAGACCCAAGGTTCAGACCAAAATCCACTTACCCATTCAACCCCGAGCTTGATTATATAATTAGTTTCAGAATCCGGCCCCAAATTGAGGTCTAAATCCCCAATTTGTAAAAACCCTCAATTCTTCCTAAATCCCTAGTTTTCTACCATGGAAGAACAAATATTAGGACTAAGAATTAATGGGTGATGCTAAATGCAAAGCCCCGCACCTTATTAAGATCATATTGGAATACTCTCCCAAAAAACAAAGAGCAGACCCCATTGAAGACGAGAGTAAGCTACAACAAGGACATTTCTGTCCATTGCCCTTCTCACGGAGTCGTACGTGGATGTTACCGCTCATACAGCTCCCAGCCAGCAAGCAGTTAGCCTTCCTCTACAAGGAATGGAAGTGTGGATGAATTGACATCAAATATAGGATTGTTGTTGTACAAACCTATGAAGAAAATGAGTTAAAGAATACATACCTATGAATTGATGTTGAGTTTTATCTTCAAAATTGCTCCTAGGACGAGTTCTAATGGAAGCGTTATTAAATTTTGGGGAATATCCCGCTATTGTTAAGTTTTAAGTCACAGGCGTCAGGCCTTCTTCGCATTCGTGAAGAACCTGCCGTGTTCGCGATGAGCAGCAGCCCGAGTGGATTTCGCGTTCGCGAGTCCTCCTTCGCATTCGCGAAGGATGCTCCCACTGGCCTTAGCGTTCGGGAGCCAATGCTCGCGTTCGCGTAGAAGAATGGCTGACCCCTCCCCCAGGTCTGTAAAGCTTCACGTTCGCGAGAATTTGGTCGCGTTCGCGAAGGGTAAGGCCCCCATTGTTTCGCATTCGCGACCCAGCTACCACGTTCGCGGTGAAGAAAATCACCCTGCCCCAGTTTACTCTTCGTGTTCGCAAGAGTACCTTCGCAAACGCGAAGAAGAAAACACTAGATAACAGCAGAAGCATAAAACCCAGATTTTCTAAGTTACAAAACATCTGTACCCATCCAAAACTCACCCGAGCCCTTGCGGCTCCAAACAAATTATAACACAAGTCCAAATACCTCATACGAACTCGCTCACACGATCAATACACCAAAAGAACGCCTAGAACTATGAATCGGACACCTAATTAAATGAAATTTTCAAGAAAACTTTAAAACTTCTATTTTCACAACTGAACGTCCGAATCACATCAAATCAACTCCGTTTATCACCAAATTTGATGGACAAGTCATAAATATAATAGTGGACCTGTACAGGGCTCCAGAACCAAAATACGGACCTGGTATCAACAAGACCAAACATCAGCTGATTCTTAAAACTCATAAAACTTTCAAACTTTCAATTTTCCACAAAAATCAATAACTCGAGCTAGGAACCTCCGAATTCGGTTTCGGACATACGCCCAGGTCTCAAATCACGATACAGACCCATCGAGACCGTCAAAATATGGATCAAGGTCAGTTTGCTCAAAATGTTGACCGAAGTCAACTCAATGAATTTTTAAGTCAAAATTCTTATTTTTATCAATTTTTAACATATAAGCTTTCTGGAAGAACACCCGAATACTAAACGCAAGTCGAGGAAGGCTAAAATGAGGTATTTGAGACCTCGAAACACAAAATTAGGTTCTAAAATATAATATAACCTATCGGTCATCACATTCTCCACCTCTAAAACAATCGGTTGTCCTCGAACGGGCATAGAAAAGTACCTGGGCTAGTGAAAAGGTGTGGATATCTACTCCGTATATTTTACTCGGACTCGCAAGTAGCTGCCTCGATGGGATGACCTCTCCACTGCACTAGAACTGAAGGATAACTCATAGACCTCTGTTGTCAAACCTGCCAGGCTAGAATAGCCAATGGCTCCTCCTTGTAAGTCAAATCATTGTCCGACTGGACAGAGCTGAAATCTAACACATGGGACGGATCACCGTGATACTTCCTGAGCATGGACACATGGAATACTGGATGAACGACTTCTAAACTAGGTGGAAATGCGAGCATGTAAGCCACCTCACCCACTCTCTCCAGAATCTCAAAGGGTATGATGTATCTAGGGCTCAACTTGCCCTTCTTTCTCAACCTCATCACACCCTTCATGGGTGATACCCGGAGCAACACTCTCTCCCCGACCATGAATGAAACATCATGAATTCTATGGTCGACATAACTCTTCTGCCTCGACTGAGCTGCGCGAAGTCTATCCTGAATAATCCTATCCTTATACAAGGCATCCTGTACCAAATATGTATCCAACAATCGAGCCTCTCCCGGCTCGAACCACCCAACTGGAAACCGACACCGCCTACCGTATAATGTCTCATAGGGAGACATCTGAATGCTCGACTGGTAACTGTTATTGTAGGCGAACTCTACAAGGGGAAAGAATTGATTCCACGATCCTCCGAAGTCTATAACACATACAAGGAGCATATCCTCCAATATCTGAATAGTGTGCCCGGACTGTCCGTCCGTCTGAGGATGAAATGTTGTGCTCAACTCAACCTGCGTGCCCAACTCACTCTGTACTGCCCTCCAGGAGTGCGAGGTTAACTGCGTACCTCGATCAGAAATGATAGACACGGGCCCACCGTGAAGACGGATGATCTCGCGGATGAGGATTTCAGCTAACCGCTCAGAAGAATAAGTAACTACCATAGGAATGAAATGAGTTGACTTGGTCAGCCTGTCCACCATGTCCCAAACTGCATCAAACTTCCTCTGAGTCCGTGGGAGTCCAACAACGAAATCCATAGGATACGCTCCCACTTTCACTCAGGAATCTCTATCTTTTGAAGCAAACCACCAGGTCTCTGATGCTCATACTTTACTTGCTGACAATTTAGACACTGAGCTACATAGGCAACTATATCCTTCTTCATCCTCTTCCACTAATAATGTTGCCGCAAGTCCTGATACATCTTGGCGGTGTCCGGATGAATAGAATACCGGGAACTGTGGACCTCCTCAAGAATCACATTACCAAGTCCATCCACATTAGGCACACAAACACGACCCTTCATCCTCAAAACTCCATCATCTCCAACGGTAACCTTCTTGGCACCACTGTGTCGCACTGTGTCCCTAAGGACCAACAAATGAGGTTCGTCATACTGCCGAACTCTAATGCTCTCAAACAAAGAAGACTGAGCGAATATACAAGCTAGAACACGGCTTGACTATGAAATATCCAACCTCACAAACTGGTTGGCCAAGTCTGAACATCTGATGCAAGCGGCCACTCACTGATTGGAATGAATGCAAGGCTGCCCATACTCACTACCTTTCTACTCAAGGTGTCAGCCACCACATTGACCTTCCCGGCATGATACAAGATGGTGATATCATAGTGTTTCAATAGCTCCAACCACCTCCTCTACCTCAAATTGAGATCACTTTGCTTGAACAAATACTAAAGGCTCCGATGATCCGTGAAGACCTCATACGACACGCCGTAAATATAGTGCCTCCAAATATTTAGCGAATGAACAATGGATGCCAACTCTAAGTCATGGACATGGTAATTTTTCTCATGAACCTTCAAATTCCGTAACACATATGCAATCACCCTACCATCCTGCATCAATACTGCACCGAGCCTAACACAGGACTCATCATAATATACCGTATAAGATCCTGAACCTGTAGGCAACACCAACACCGGTGCTATAGTCAAAGCAGTCTTGAGCTTCTAAAATCTCGCCTCACACTCGTCTGGCCATCTGAACGGGGCATCCATATAGGTCAACCTGGTCAATGGGGCTGCTATAGATGAAAACCCCTTCACAAATCGACTGTAATAGCCTGCCAAACCCAAGAAACTCCTGATCTCCATGGCTGAAGTGGGTCTAGGCCAGTTCTGAACTACCTCAATATTCTTAGGATCTACCTAAATGCCCTCTGCTGATACAACGTGTCCTAAGAACGCGACTGAATCCAACCAAAACTCACACTTTGAAAACTTAGCATATAACTGGTTGCCCCTTAGGTTTGAAGTACAATCCGAAGATGCTGCTCGTGCTCCTCGCGGTTGCGGGAGTAGATCAAGATATCATCAATAAATATAATCACAAAGGAGTCATCAAATCGATGAATGTTGCTGGGGCATTTGTCAACTCAAAGGACATCACTAGAAACTCATAGTGCTTGTACCGAGTCCGAAAAGTTGTCTTAGGGACATCGGATGCCCTAATCGTCAACTGATGGTAGCCAGACCTCAAATCCATCTTCAAAAAAACCTTGGCACCATGAAGCTGATCAAATAAGTCATCAATCCTTGATAATGGATACATGTTCTTGATTGTGACCTTGTTCAACTGCTGATAATCTATGCACATCCTCATTAATCCATCCTTCTTCTTCACGAATAACACAGGTGCACTCCAGAGCAAGACACTAGGTCTAATGAAGACCTTATCAAGTAAATCTTACAACTGCTCCTTCAATTTTTTCAACTCTGACGGGGCCATACGATATGGCGGGATAGAGATGGGCTGAGTGCTCGGAGCCAAATCAATATCCCTGTCGGGCGGCATCCCCGGCAGGTCTACAGGAAACACCTCTAGAAAATAACGAACAACTAGTACTGAATCCATGGAAAGAACCTCCACACTAGAATCGTGGACATAAGCCAAATAAGCTAGACATCCTTCTCGACCATATGCCGAGCCTTCACATAAGAGAAAATCCTACTGGTAGAATGGCAAGAAGTCCCTCTCCACTCTAGTCGAGGCAACCCCAGCAACACTAAGGTCACCCGTCTTTGCGTGACAGTCCAATATAGCATGATAAGGTGACATCCAATCCATGCCCAAAATGACATCAAAGTCAACCATATAAAGAAGTAGAAGATCTATGCTAGTCTCAAGGATCCCAATAGTGACCACGCATGAACGATAAACACGATCTACAACAATAGCATCTCCCACACGTGTGGATACATACACAGGAGCTCTCAAAGAATCACGAGGCACGACCAAATATGAAGAAAAATAGGATGACACGTAGGAATAAGTAGAATACGGGTCGAATAGAACTGAAGCATCTCTACTGCAAACTAAAATAATACCTATAATAACAGCGTCAGATGACTCAGCCTCAGGCCTGGATGGAAAAGCATAACATCGGGGCTGGGGCACACCACTCTGAACCATACCCCTGTGACGGCCTCTAACTTGCTGGCCTCCACCTCTAACAGCCTGACCTCCACCTCTAATAGTCTGGCCTCTACCTCTGGCTACCTGACCCCTGCCTCTGGCTGGCTGAGTAGGCGGTGCAGCAACGATGTCGGGACCATGGCACGAGAAACCTGATGCTGTGGCGTGTCGCACAATAATACCGGACACGTCCTCCCGATATGCCCATAACCACCACACTCAAAACATTCATCCTGGTGTTGTGGTTGCAGAAACTGAGACTGACCCGAATGAACTGGATAACCTCGGTAATATCTTTGAATAGAAGGTGCACTTATAGGAGCTGGTAGTGCACTATAGGCTGGCTATCCAGAATGAGGCACATAAGGACCATGACTTACTGAAGCATCGTGGGATGCCTAAAGCGTTGAATGAAACGGACTAGGAGGACGGCCTCTACCAAAAGTACCCCTTCCTCCATATGAGGCACCGCTGAACCCACTAGAATGATGAGGTATCTTGTCAGACCCCTGACCTCCCTATGCAAGAACCATCTCGACTCGCCTGGCAACATTGACAGCCACTTGAAAAGAAACATCACTCCCAGTATCCTTAGCCATCTGCAACCTGATAAGATGATCAAGTCCCTCAATAAACATCCTCACCCTCTCTCTCGATAGGAAGTAGAAGAAGAGCATGACAGTCCAAATCCATAAAACATGTCTCATACTGAGTAACAGTCATATTGCCTTGCTGGAGACGCTCGAACAGACGACGATACTCCTCTCTCAATGTGATAGGGAGGAACTTCTCTAGGAAGAGCTGAGAGAATTGGTCGCAAGTAAGAGCAGGCAACCCAGCTAGTCTAGTCAATAAATAATCTCTCCATCATTTCTTGGCGGAACCTGACATCTGAAATGCAGCAAAGTCGACCTCATTGGTTTCCATTATACCAATGTTCCATAGCACCTCATGCCAGTTGTCAAGATACTCCTGGGAATCCTCTAAAGATGCACCACTGAAGTGAACTGGAAAGAGCATAGTAAACCTGTCTAATCTCCAGAAAGCCTCAAAAGACATAGTGGATCCATCACCAGCCTGTGCCACAACAACTGGATGAACAATCCCAACTAGTGGGGCTACTGGAGTATGATACTGGGGAGCCATCTGCTCCAGAGTGTGAGTAGCGGGAGTCTGTTCTCCTCCCCTAGCCTAAGAGGTGGTTGGTGCCATATGAAATGTACCGACCTTAGCCACAGTCTCCATAAGACCCACCAAACGGACCAAAGCATCCTGAAGCACTGGGGTGGCGATGAACCCCTCCGAAACCTGAGTTGGTACAGCAGGAACAGTCTAGGCGGGAACCTCCTCATCAAACTCCTCCTGGGGCTCCACTGCTGGTGTTGCCTACTCGAGCTCTAGGTTGGGCTCGGCCCCTACCTCGGCCTCTAGCGCGGCCTCGGCCTCTACCCCTCGTAGGAGCTGCCACTAAGGGCTCCAACTGCTGTCTAGCTGAAGATGTAACACGTGTTCTCGCCATATATGGAAGGACAAGATTGGAAGAGTTCAATCAGCAATGATAGAATAAAATCGCACGACAGAGAAGAATAGAAGTGAAATGGTTCCTAAACTTCATAGCCTCTAGAATATAAGCACAAACATCTCCGTACCGATCCTCCAGACTCTACTAAGCCTGCTAGTGAATTATGAGACCTAGGAAACCTAGCGCTCTGATACCAACTTGTCACAACCAGGAATTCCCACCTTCGAGACCGTGATGGCGCCTAACATTTCACTTGCTAGGCAAGCCAACATTAGAGAATCATTAAAACAATTTTTATTCAATTCAGTAAATAAAATCAAATAAGCTAAAACAGAATAAAATGAGTGTGAAATAATATAAATGATATAATATTTACTACAACCCGGATCTGGAGTCATAATTCACGAACATCTAAGTATTCTACAAGCAAAGTCTGAAAGAAATACAACTGTTTGAACGAAAGAAACAGTAAAAACAGGGGAAGATAGAAGGGGACTTCAAGGTCTGCGAACGCCAACAGATTTACCTTGAGTCTCCAACGAACTAGTCCGAGCTGCTACGCCTCACGATCAACTGGGACCAATGCCAAAATCTGCACAAGAAGTGTAGAGTGTACTATGAGTACAACTGACCTCATGTACTCTGTAAGTGTCGAACCTAACCTCGACGAGGTAGTGACTAGGCTAAGGCGGGTCACTTACACTACAACCTGTACAAAATATATATAATAAAAACAGAAAAGGAAATACAAAATGAAATAAAGCGGTCAATTGAAAATGATACCTACAACTTCAGGAAATAATCCAGAAACATTCAAAATTTACCAATCCTCAAGTGCAAAAGAAAATATCGTAAAACTAACACAACTCAGGGAAATATAAACACATAGGTTGTTGCAGCACAATATCATAATCATAATTCACCTGTATTCCACCAAAAAAATCCAACCTTATTACACTTGTTGCGGAGTGTAACCTAATCCCACCGTACAGTATAGATTCACCCTTATTCCACCACATTATTCCACCATTTTCTCATATGTTGTTGCGTGTAACCCGATCCCACCGTATCAATACCAAGTACTCAATGTGCATAGTAAAATTCACAAATCAAATCACAGGAAGCCTTTACAATCCATAGACATCAAACTGAACTAAATAGGAAACCTTGCCCAACATGAGAATCTACATAAGTAATTCTACACAACGAGACCAATCTAGAAGTTTACAACTAAAAGATACAAATAAACCAACTTGAGCAAATATCAGGAGATCATGAAACTATGAAAAGGATATAATATCATAAACAGGAGAATATATTGATTAACACGTAGCACTTAGGCATGGAAACACATTTAGAGCATATAACAATTTAGACAAGGAAAGAGATAATTAAAGAAAGCGGAAAAATAGGGAAAACAGGTAATTCGGTGGCGCATAAGTACTCGTCACCTCACATATATGCCGCTTACATGAAATTCACATAGCACATAGTCCGAGGCCTAATTGCCTCAAGTCAAAGTTAGACACAACACTTACCTCACTTCAAAGACCACTCAGTGCTCAACCACAGTTTTTCCTATAGAATCCGCCTACAAACCACTCGTACTAACCACAATTGACTCAATAATATCAAATATTGCTAAAGGAGTCGTTTTACAATGTATAAATTTAGAATTCCCAAGCTTTTCCCCAAAAAGTCACAAATCGACCCCAGGCCCGCTTGGTGAAAACCCAAAGTTCGGACCAAAATGCATTTACCCATTCACCCCCGAGCCCGATTATGTAATTAGTTTCGGAATCCGACCACAAATTGAGGTCTAAATCCCCAATTTGTAAAAAAACCCAATTCTTCCTAAATCCGTAGTTTTCTACCATGGAAGAACAAAGGTTAGGACTAGGAATTAATGGGTGATGCTAGAAATAGAAGAAAATGAGTTAAAGAGTACAAACCTATGAATTGATGTTGAGTTTTATCTTCAAAATTGCTCCTAGTCCGAGTTCTAATGGAAGGGTTATGAAATTTTGGGAAGAATCCTGCTACTGTTCTATTTTAAGTCACAGGCGTCAGGCTTTCTTCGCGTTCACGAAGGGCCTGCCGCATTCGCGATGAGCAGCAGCCCGAGTATCTTTTGAATTCAAGAGTCCTCCTTCGCATTTGTGAAGGTTTCTCCCCTTGGCCTTCGTGTTCGCGAGCCAATGCTCGCGTTCGCGTAGAAGAATGACTGACCCATCCCCCAGGTCCCTAAAGCTTCGCGTTCGTGAAGGGTAAGGCCTACATTGTTTTGCGTTCGTGACCCAGCAACCATGTTCGCAATGAAGAAGATCACCTTGCCCAAGTTTACTCTTCGCGAGAGTACCTTGCGAATGCGAAGAAGAAAACACCAGATAATAGCTTAAGCACAAAAACCAGATTTTCTAAGTTTCAAAACACTCAGCCTATCTGAAACTCACCCGAGCCCTCGGGACTCCAAACTAATTATGCACACAAGTCCAAAAACCTCATACAAACTTGCTCGCACGATCAAAATACCAAAATAACGCCTAGAACTACAAATCGGACACTAAATCAAATGATATTTTTTAGAAAACTTTAGAACTTCTATTTTCACAACTGAACGTCTAAATCACGTCAAATCAACTCCGTTTGTCACCAAATTTTACAAATAAGTCATAAATATAATAGTTGACTTGTACCAGGATCTGGAACCAAAATACGGGCTCGGTATCAACAAGACCAAATATCAGTCGATTTTTAAAAATCATAAAACTTTCGAACTTTCAGTTTTCCACAAAAAATAATAACTCGAGCTAGGAACCTCCGAATTCGGTTCCAGTCATATGCCCAGGTCCCAAATACGGACCCACCGGGATCGTCAAAATGTGGATCAGGATCCGTTTGCTCAAAACGTTGACCGAAGTCAACTTAAATAAATTTTTAAGGCAAAATTCTTATTTTTATCAGTTTTTAACATATAAGCCTTCCGAAAGAACACCCGGACTGTGCACGTAAATCGAAAAAGGCTAAAATGAGGTATTTGAGACCTCGAAACACATAATTAGGTTCTAAAATGTAAAATGACCTATCGGATCATCACAAGCACATACTTAACAATATCACCACCTTTTTTGTTTGATGTTCTTTTGACAATGCAAAACCCTAATAATCTTGCATGTTCTTTGTAAAAATCAAACATAACATCCTTATTACTAAACCGCATCCTAGTAATTGGTCTAGAACTTCTTCATTGAATTCATTAGACATTTCCCTGTACTCTCCACATTCTCCTTCTTCATCTAAATAATGGTCGTCGTCGTCATCATCTTCATCAGCAGCATCATCGTCAACATGATCTTCTCCATCATTGAAGTTTTCGTTTGAATCAATGTTGACCCACTCATCTTCATTCATCAAACTGTCGTCCGAATCCAACCCCAATGATATGTGTAATGCATTCTTTAGTTGCTCCGGCCTTAGTTTCTAGGTTTTTAGTCGTTTTAATTGCTCCAAACTAGTTTCTTGGTTAGCATTCATGTTTAGGTTAAGGGAAGGGTGGTGAATTATGTGTTTAATGAAATCTCTATTATCATATGTGTATGGTATAACAAGGTATACCGTATAAATTTTCAAAAAACAATATACGTATACATACGAACACTTTTGATCTTCACATCCGTATAAATTTTCTTTAAAAAAGAATACATAACAATACATGTATACATACGAAGGCTTTTGATCTTCCCATCCATATAAATCTTTTTTTTTAAAACGTAATAGTATAGGTATACATTCGATGGCTTTTAATCTTCCCATGCGAGAATGATGATTTTATAGGATCAATATTTTGGGATAACCAATAGTTATTAACTAATTTGGGAGGGAAATAATGACCATTAAGCCAAATATGAAATCAAGGGCTTTAATGGTATTTCACCAGTGTGGCGATCGTTGGGCCAATATGAGTGTGGCCAAATAGCAGCACTCTAAAAAAATTAAAACTCCGTGACAGTGTCCCGGATCTCGTCCAGGATTCTGTCTTGCAGTTTTGCTTTCTAAAGTTCGAAATTCGTAATACTATTATGGTCCCATGGATTTCAAAATTGAATTTTCTTTGTAACAAGAAGCACGATGTTATAACTGACTCCATTGAGTCCGTTATTAGTTTTCAAAAGAAGGGTTGGTTGCATACCTGCTATAAGGGGGTGCCCCACTGAATCTGTCTCCAACTAATTTCATTTTAGTTTTGTTGCGGTCCAGAGCTCCTTTTGATTCTGTTTTATCTTAGTCAAACTCTATTTGCTAAATAGAAGCACATTTAACGCTTCAGCGGCGAGCTCCGTGCGTTGCAAGGAAAATAAAAAAGAAAAAAAAATGCTACCTTTTTTTTTATTCCTCTTCAATGATCTGGAATTTATGCTAGGAGCTCTGTTCGAGAGGAAGCATTGTCTCTTATCGAAATTGACCTTTTGGACATTACAACATTACAATCAGAGCTGGTTGACAGCCGTCTAGTCAGTCTCTCTCGCTCTTTGATAGACAAGTTTCGGTTCTCGATTTCATCCGACGAATAACTTTAGGTTTTATTCTGTGTCCTATCTTTCCTTGTGGATTCCCGATTTCTGAAGGAGTAGCGGCTTGTGTCTCCGGCCCATCCGGTATTGGGGGAGGGGGAAACTAACTCGGGCTTTATTTCTTAAGACCTTCTGTTTTTCTCCTAAGGGCCCTCTTCCTATTTAGGGGGTTGAACGTGGGGGATGTTCTTATTTTACCGGAGGGGTTTGAATTAGCTCCTCCGGATCGTGGAATAGGAAAGAGAGCGTCGAGCAGAGCTTTCGTGTCACCAGAAATCCTTTTTCATTTATTGGGGGACTGAGTGAAAAAGCCTTTGTCAAGCAGGCAAATTCGGAGTTCGAAAGAGAAGGGGAAGAAGCGGGGTAGAGAAATTAGTCAACTCATCAGGCTCATGGGCTCTCTTCGCAGCCCCTAAAAGTGTTCGGAAGAGATCTAATCAGCTAGCGTAATAACTTCAATTGATAGAAAAATCTATCAAGACCTTTTTTTCTTTTGTAACAAGCGCTTGCTTCTTCGAAAGACTTTTCTTGGTCATCAATACGACATGTTCTTAATAGAACCAATCTTATTCTCTGAACAATCGGAATTTCGAACTTCTGTCGTCAAACAATTCCCATTCGGCAAATATTGGGTCAAAGAACTAGGAAATTCTTTTCTTTCTTCTTTTGCTTTTTTGTGGAGGACTTATTAATCCAGGAAGAGTGAATCGTCGAATAGGGAGAAGTAATATCACGGCAAAAGCCTTTTGGGTCGGGGTGGCATGTGAAACCAGCAATCCCATATTGTGGAATAAAAGCAGTGGCACTTGCGGAAACCCTTCACAGTCTGTGTCTATCTCCTGTCAAGTATGTTCAATAGAGGAGGGGTCATACCTTCCCCGCGCACTTTGTTTCATTAGTCTAGATGTGATCTATCTCTTTCTTTGGTTCTAGTGGAACTCAAAATCTCATAAGAGAAGAGAAATGAAAGTCTAGTTCGGATCTTTCAATCTTCACTTAGTCAAATAGTTGATTTAGAAATCGACAGGCCTATAGAGCTTATCCATGTGTAGGCCTAATCGTTCTTCCGGGGGGGTCCGCCAGAGAAAATATCCCAGGTCGGGACGTCTGGCAGAATGATTGTCCTTCTGCGCTGGAAGCGAGACCCGAAGGGTGAGTGTGTGATCAGAAGCACACTTTTTGTAGCCAAACTAAACTATGTCCTTACTGAACTTCTCAAACCACACCCTTGGGGATTGCTTCAATCCATACAGTGCTTTCTTCAATCTGCATACTTTATGTGACAGCCCTTTCATTCCACATCCGGGTGCTATCTCTATATACACCTCCTCGTGTCCCTCCGTAGTCCAGTCCTTGAGTACTTTCATTGGAAGTAGTGAATATGGTAAGAGGTGTATAACCATTACCCTTTCCTTCAGTCATGAAAGGGCTATTTCCCCTACCTTTCTTTCTAGGCGCAGGTTTTCATTCCCCACCCTTCTTTCTAAATCCCGAGGCACCTCATCTTCTCATTTCACTGTTGCTCATTCCCCTTAGGCCGAAGTGTTTGACCAATTCCTCTACCCCGCATTCTCTTTCTTTGCTGTGAAGTGGATGTGGATTCGAACCACAGAAGGATTTTCAGTCCAGCTGAGCTACCTGAACCACTTCAATAAGTCTCCTTTCTTTATTTAATTTGGTCCGTCGGGATTCTAGCGATAACTGAATCCTCTATCTTGAGGGGTCGTGTCTTTTAGTTGTTGAATCTCTCTTTTAATAATCAATGTGTGATATTCCGAATCCTCAAAAAAGGTGGCAGTCTCAATCTAGCGTCATGGTCCAAAACAAGCCTTTGGTAATCCATGGGATTTTTGTTTTGGTTACAAGAAGTGCTTTTTTGCTCGCTTGCAGCGCCTCGACTCGAGTTTCCGCGGGGCTTGGCTCAATATCGGGATAGAAAGAGGCCTAGTTTCATAGGCTGTTTTCCAGGCTAAGGTAACAAAGTTATAGCGAAGAGATCGCTCAAGAAAGGAAATTCAGCCCCGGCAAATGCGATGAAGTGAAAGGACCAGGAAGCAGATCTATTCAATAGAAGAAATTGTTCGACCTTTCTTTCATTTAGTTTGAACCACCCAAAACAAAAGGAAAAGCAGGCTAGGATATGACTCGTAATCGATCTGGTACCCACCCGAACCGTATATTTCATAAGATGTGTTTCATTCGGGAGGATGAACTAGACTTTTTTCATCGCCCCACCCAAGGCAGATCGAACAAAAGATCTTCCCACTAATGTTTTCATTCTCCAGCTGCTAAGGGAGAACAAGAAAGAAAATCAAATGATTATTTTTTAACCAGCGCCCTCTTTTGGGTATGCAGGTACTAAGAGTCCTCTCACTACCAACCAGCAGACATCATCTGGCTAGGTCTTGCCGGTAGTGGCATCCTGAATTAGTCGACTAGCTTCTTTCCAACAAAACTTACCAATCCTACACTCATTTCTTCTATGTCTGGTGGAGCTATTCCCAGAAAGCCTGAGAGCTGAGTGAGGACCTTATTTGAGATGTTTTTTTATGTCCCAAGAAAAATAATCACTCCTCTAGCTTATTGCGCTCGATCTACATCTTATATTCCCTACTAGACATAGAAGAAAAGAGTGTAGGATTGGTAAGCTTTGCCGAAAAGAAGCTAGTCGACTAATTTAGGAGGCTACTACCGGCGAAGCCCGCTTTCTTTGGAGCACGCTATTGCGTGAAGCGGAAAGGGACAACGGAATCTAAGTCCACACCAGACAGGGAAAAAGAGGATTATATATTTCGTCAACCACCACTTGAGCGCGATTCGCTTATGTGTTGAAAAGTACCATCCAGACAGTAAACCCTTAGGGCATATGACTAGTAAGGTAAATCAACCTATCGTATCGACGAGATGCAAGAAGAAGAAAATTAGCAGACTATGAAAGAAAAATAATTTCTTCTCATCTACCTTTGTCTCAATCATGGGCGATTGAAGCGAATACAATAAAAGGATGCAAGGAAGGGTTCCCCCAGCAAAGGCATCTCGACTGCTTCCAAAATTAGGTCATCGACCAGTAATGCGACTTGTAGAAGACTCCCTACCTATACCTAGCGGAGTTGTCACTAAACTAATAAGGAGAGCTGATCTCCATGTGATATTTCTTTTGTCATTTTCTTTATACGATATTTCTACTCATCAGCTTGAAAACACCAAAGCTCCCCACTAGACGCAAATTGCCGAATCAACACCANTTGGAAATGGAAGCCGAGCTAAATGAGAGCATAAACGTCGGAAAATACGTGCAAGAGTCGAAAAGGAGCGATCCGGGACAAGCCTGGCGTTAGCCAGGCGTTAGAGCCATAACGCCAGGGGGTGCCTGGCGTTAGCCAGGCGTTAGACCCATAACGCCAGGGGGTTCCTGGCGTTAGCCAGGCGTTAGACCCATAACGCCAGGGGGTGCCTGGCGTTAGACCCCTAACGCTAGGGTGCCTATTTCGGTAAAGTCCGAGTTTTAAACGTTTTCAAGTGTTTCCAAGTGG
>ML347861.1:0-11795 GCA_005239505.1 Nicotiana paniculata | reverse complement strand
TAGGAAATTCAGTTAAGTCTTAAGGGTCTTTACTTTCTAGTTTGGTGAATAATAAGAAGCATATAAGTCAAAAATAAATATGTATTCATGCATACGCTTATAAGCATACAAACACCTTATTTACTGTTTTTCGGCCTTGAATTGGTAAACTAGAACTATCTACTGTTCTTTGTGAGAACTTTGTAATCTTGAAAGAATAGCATGGCATAAACAGATTTTACCAGTTCACACTTTGCAGTTTTTGTCCATTTTTAGACACCCTAATCACAGATCNCCCCAAATTGTTTCAACCCTTTTGGCCAATCCCAATTGTGACTAGTTTGTAGGAAGGCCACTAGTTTAGGAAATTCAGTTAAGTCTTAAGGGTCTTTACTTTCTAGTTTGGTGAATAATAAGAAGCATATAAGTCAAAAATAAATATGTATTCATGCATACGCTTATAAGCATACAAACACCTTATTTACTGTTTTTCGGCCTTGAATTGGTAAACTAGAACTATCTACTGTTCTTTGTGAGAACTTTGTAATCTTGAAAGAATAGCATGGCATAAACAGATTTTACCAGTTCACACTTTGCAGTTTTTGTCCATTTTTAGACACCCTAATCACAGATCTAAAATCGGGATTTATATGTACTTTTAAGGTACAAATATTCATACATCTATCTTAAAAAAATTTAAAGGATGTGAGATAAGTTAAAAATATTTTGGATCACCAATTTCTATTCATATTGAAAGTTACAGATGCTGAAATAACATTATTCCAAAATTCTAGCAGATGTTTACAGGGAGATTTTCATATATACTAATTCGGATGTAAATTCATACTTTTAATTGAGAGTCTACTCTCATCATACTACTTCTTAAAGCAGATAACTCTAATCCTTGGGCCCGTCTACTCCCTCATGGCCCGATATCCTAAAGAGTTAAACTTGATTAAAGCCTTAATGTGTTGTTTCATCAAGCTGGCCCAATTCTGGATTTAACAAGAAAAGTAAGAACCCTGAAATAATAGTGTACAGTATCCAGTCCATATTTACAACTAAAAATACAAAAAAAAATTATATTATTACATCATCATTTCACTATGAAATACAATCACCAGACGACTAACACAAACACATTCTAGGCATGTTGTAAGGCAACATGACCATTATTGGGTCAGGTTTAATCCCAATCATGCAATAGTGTAAATTGTAAAGGACAGAACCTACTTTGGGTGCACTCTTCTTGGAATGAATCTGACCATAAAGAGGTCAAGTTCAGCTCCGAAGATGCAAACCCATCAACCCTTTAATCATTCCACAGGTTATTGCCTAAATTCATATAATGATTTGACTACTCTTCGGGATTTCTTAAGGCATGAATCCGACCATTTATGGGTTCAGATTCCTGCCTTAATGCCTTTTGTAATAATAATCTAACTATTCTATAACTGTTTATGCATGATCATAGGGGGAATCTGACCATGAATGGGTCAGAATTTTAATCCCATAATGCCAACACAAAACTAAGTCTAAATTTATATGGAGACTTTCTTAATGAGTCTCTTTAGTGACCACGGAAACACAAATAAGAGCATCTTTTAATCTAAACTATAAGTCCAAAATTTTGCTATTTGGACAATAGTAACAGTAGACCTTCAGACATTTATAGGATGAGTCATACCATAAAGGAGGTTAGACTCAACCTTGATGATGCTTTACACCACTTTGACAGAACAGGTTCCTGCCCCTTTTTTATGGACTAAATCTGACCATAAAAGGGGTCAGACTCAACTCCATAGAGATCATCTTTTGTGACTTTCAACTCATACTTATACTATGGATTTAATTTTAGGCATGTTTTAGAGAATAAATCTGATCATATTAAGGGATTCAAATTCTTTTCCCTAGGAGCCTTTTGATTACCCACTTCTTATCCGTAAAGGGGTGATTTCCAGCACCTTAGGCTACTGTTTCTGCACTACTAAGGGGTGAGTTTGACTATTGAGAAGTCAGGCTCATCTACCCTAGTGCCAACTATCTAGAGACTTGCTTGTTGAATCTCTTCAGTGACCAAAGAGACCCAATTAAAAGCATATTTANTAAAATCTGACCATAGAAGAGGTCAGATTAAACATCCAAGTGCAGATTATTCCACTAATGGACTAACACAAAACTGATATCCAATGATTCTCAATGCATTTTAACCAACTTAAAATCAAAACAAAATAATTCTAAGGATTTAGATATTACACACACAACATATATTCAGATTCCTTAACATCATGTCAACTAAATATTACTTCATATTTATAGACCAAGAACAAAGAAGAAGATTCAGCTTGACATAATAAATAAAACATAGCAAGAATAAAACATTTAGCATCAAACTAACAACAAATTCTGAGTATAGCAATTTCATTTAAAGTTCATTGTTACATACCTCTTTCAAAGAGAAAATAATCAAAAGAAAACCTGACCAAATAAAGGTCAGGCAGAGATGGAAATCAGCAAGACGAAGAAAAACCCAGAAGCAACAAATAGCAAACCCACAGTAGAGAAAACCTAGGGAAAGATGATTTTTTGAATACCCAAATGATTGAATAAGAACAAGCAACCAAAACCAAGTCTTTTAGGATAGAAGATCACAACTACAAGACAACCTAAGCTCAGATTTTTTCCCACTCCTACTGTAAATCCTTTTTGCTTCTGTTTTCCAAGTTTTAGTAGTCAAAGTTGTATTTTTCAGTCCAAAGGATTCAGAGAAGAGTCTTAAAAAAAATCTCTCTCTGTGGTAAAAAGTGTGTGTATATATAGGGGCATTTGGGATAGGATATGCTCAGCATATTCCTTATCCAATAAGCTGGAAATAGTACCAATGCAGTTGTCACCCTTATCCTTTTGGGGACAGCTGCCTATTTTCAGAACATTCCAGCCCTAATTCCCCTTTTGAAATTACTATTTTAACCTTAAAATATCTGATTTCTTGATAATTTCCTTATTCTAGAAGGTTCTTGGGTTGTTATACCCAAGATTCCTCAATTAAAATCCTATACTAACCCTTAGGGCATCCTAGAATTACTCTTTAGTAATCAGGGAATAATGTTAAGTTAGTAGGTTGATTAACTTAATATTTCAAATCAGTACTAGGGCTAATGAAATTGGTTTAAGTTTTTACTAGAAGTTGCAATTACTTAAGGGTGAGACTGAGTGAATCATTTGTTCTTAAACTTAATTAATTGAATAATTGATCATAACTAGTTATCTAGGACTTAGATCGACTATGTTGTTAGATGATTTTTTAAAATTAGGTCTACTAGTTAAGTGTGACTAAATTCTTATTGCCCAAATTAATTTAACTCAAATTGACTGTCATTTGAATTAAAATCAGTAGTTAATTGAACTAATTGGTTTGAACAATTTCATTAGGTCTAATTGGCTTATCTATTAACTCTTAGTCAATTGAGTGACTAATTCTATAAAACTAAACTTTTAACTTATTTTGATCATTCTAGGATCTTAGTTTGATTCAAGAAAGTTAGTTAGGTTAATAATTAGGTAATAAGTAACTCTATTCTAATTTAATTAATTAGTAGCTAAACTTTGTTGCTTTATCAAGGGTTGATTAATTTCAGATTAATCAATTACTTTTAAAACTTCTTAGACTTAGGTCAGTTATACTATTATTTAGTTCAAATGTATACCTAATTAATCGTGTATAATCGTCTAATTAAATTGTTATTTAACCGATTAATCTGGATGGATGGTTAACCCTGATTGATTATCTTAATTAATAATTAGGTTAATTAGCCCATTTCAGTTCGATTAGACTTAACTAATTACTATCAACTTAGGCAATCTAAGAATTCAGTCACCTTTATTGGTTTAAATATCAGCCTAATTACTCAAATAGGCTATTAGGCAATTAAACATTGTAGTTGCCTAACATTAAACTAGAGATTAACTTCCACCCAATTAATGACCCAAGCCTCAGAGTAATTTAACCTATTAGGATCAAAGTTTTATTAATGAAAGAGTAGGTTAGGGAAAACTAACTATCAAAGAACTCTAGACAATCTATATGCATATCAAAACGAACTAATTGACCAAACGAATTCATAGCCAAACAAACTCATAAGAAAGCAACTTATCAGTCATGATATTCAAAAGGAATTTGACCAAGAACAAATATATGACTGAGCAAAGGAAATTCCTGAAATCCTAGTCACATGATTATCAGTAGCTTAGACGACTAACAATAATCAGGGAAAATACACAGAGGGAAAGGAAGGAGAATTTGGACATAATAATAAGAGAATTCAAGTTAACGAGCATGTCAAGCACATGAAAGCATGCAAACAAACATGAGAGATCTGGGACACAATAGAAGAATAAGAAAAAGAGAGGAAAAGAAAAAAAAGAAAAAGCTAATCAAAACATTGATGCAATAATACAACAATGACTAGGCATGTTCACGTAATAAACAGGAAAGAAACAGATAGAAAGGAAAAAGGGGATATTACGGCGACTTGCCGGAGTTTGGCCAGACCCTGGCGACCTTCAAAAGTGACCCTCACTCACATGAATCGACGGCTCTTGTCAAGAGCCATCGACTCATGTGAGTTTGAGTCACAGAGCCACTTGGAGTTTCCACTAGCACGATTTAGGGTTTCGTTAGTTTCAGATCTGAAATTACTCCTAACTGGGCGAATAAATGTTGGGACGGGATTGAGGAGACCATAGGGATCACCTGGTGAAGTTTTGGTGGTCTTTAGAGAAGCTCCGCCGCCGGAGGCGATTTACGGTGGGCAGAGGGTGGCGGCTAGGGTTTGTGGTTTAGAGAGATGAGAGAGAGACGGACAGGGGGGGTGTGGTGTGAGGCTTTGGTGAAATGAGGGGGTGGGGTAAGGTTTGGACACTTAAATATTAAAAGGGTGGTCTGTTCCCAGCCGTTGGATCAAAGATAGATCAATGGCTGGGATTGAACTTGGCTTAAAACGGTGTCGTTTTGGTTAAGCTGGGGCAGGCCGGGTGTAAGGGGTTTGGGCTGGGCTGTTTTAGTTTGTAGGGATTGGGTTTGGGTCTGGGTAGTTTCAAGCCCAGGTCCGAAATTGACTTTTTTCTCAATTAATTAACTAAATAACCTAAATAAGTCCAAATCTAATTTAATCCAACAAATGTTAGCAATTAATTTTAAACCTTATTTTCATCTATTTACATATTAATTAAGAATAAAACAACCAATTATATATTCTTAATTAAATCTATGATTTATCGAATAAAATGATTAATTTTTATAGTAATTAGTTATTAAAAACTACATTACGTTAAATACTCATCATTTGTCTATTATTTAATTAATTATAAATAATAACTTCATAATGCAAAAATTTTTAATGATTTTGAAAGATGAATTATGGATATGCAAACAATGCAAATAATTCACAATTAATTACTGAAAAATCAACCAAATTCATAAAATCAATTGATTTATTGGGATTTTTATAGGACGATACGGCGAGTAAAAATCACATGCTCACAAATTAAAAGGCTTCAAAACAATCAGCCTTCAATGAAAAGGCTTCGAAAAATCAGCCTCCAAGTAAACCTACCGAGGTACTCAACCCTCGTCACATATTGACTCATATTCGAGGTTCTTGTTTGAGCCGTCGAAGAGTCGGATGAACACAAAAACTTCAAAAGTCTTTAGCCAAAATAAGGGAAAACTATATCCATATTAGAGTTCGCGTCGACCCAATCTAAAAAGAGCCTAAGGGCCAGCCTAAAGAGCCTAAGGGCCAATGCGTAAGAGCCTAAGGGCCAGCCTAAAGAGCCTAAGGGCCAGCCTAAAAAGCCTAAGGGCCAATGCGTAATAGCCTACCTAAAAAACCTAAGGGCCAACCCAAAGAGCCTACGGGTCAATTTGTAAAGAGCCTAATAGTCGAATTAAAAATAACCTAAGAGGCAATGCTTTGAAACCTAAGGGTCGATAGCCTTGAGTCAAACTTAACTCGAGGGCAGAACCCTAAGAGGCAATGCTTTGAAACCTAAGGGTCGATAGCCCCGAGTCAAACTTAACTCGAGGGCGGAACCCTAAATGGTCAAGTATTATCGATTACTCATCAAGCACGAAAACCTAAGGGGTTTATATTATAAGACCAACACATCGGATTGGTTATCAACAAGCGTCAAAATTTATTCCAAAAAAGGCAAAGGGAAGACAAGAAATGACGAAAAGCGAAGATCCTTTTATATATAATAAAGGTTCACAAAGGCATATTTACAAGGCTCACGCCTGGAGCCCTTACACAAAAAAGGAACAAATAAAAATCTGATCTACTGTCGGGGTCACTTGGCCGGACGGAGCTCCCTCATAAGTTATGCCTTCAACGGCTTGGCTCTCGGCACCCGGAACATCAAGGGCTTCCTCCCCCTCGGGGACTTCACCTTGATCTTAATCATCCTCCAAGCTGTTGGCCGAACCACTGGCTGAACTATCATCGGGAGAAAGCAGAGCTGCCGACTCCTCTTCTAGGGCCCTCACCCTTTCAATTTCTACCAAAAGATCGAAGCCCCCTGCTTGTGCCTCCTCGAGAGCCTCTCTCCGAGATTTTAATTAGCATGTTCGAGGGCTCGGGTCAGCTCAAGGTCGGCCTCCTCAGATACCTTCTTGGCTCGAGCATTTGCAGCAGCAGCATCTTCTCGGTATGAGGATATGAGCGCATCGGCTTCGGACTTAGCTGTAGATAGCGCGGCAGTCAATTCAACATGAAGGTCCCTATACTTACATCATCCTTCCCTTGCATCCCAAAGATGATGCTCAGCTGAAGTCAACTCCTCTTGAAGAACATCTCTCTCAGAGGCTACTCCATCCACACGCTGCTAGAGTCCGAGGATCTCAGTATCCCTGGCTCTAAGCCCCACCCGCATCAGGGCATCTTTCTCCTTAAGTTGCAAAAGTCAATTCGAAGGTATTGAATGTCGAAACCGTACAAGCACAAAAATAGAAACATACAAAGGCTATATTACCTGCTCGACAAGATTGGCCCGTTCTCGAGATTCCATTTCCAAATGAGCTCACTCATGCAGTTCTTCCTCCTTTTTGGTGAAGAGAGCTCTGAGCTCGTCCGCCTCCGATAAGAGCTTCCTACACTCTTCCTCATAATGGGTCAACTCAACTTGAGACTTAGCAAAGACCTGATTATAAAGCACTATGGCCTGAAAGCATAAAAGAAGGAAATCAGAAAAATGAGGATCAAAGATCATAGCACAATCGTTGAAAGATTACTTGTTTGCAGAGCTTATCGGCTTCCTCTAAAATGAGCGAAGCATCAAGATTGGGGATTTCTTCAACCCTAATAAAGTACCCTTCAAACACATCATTCTCCCCGAGGGACTCCCCCACGATGGAAGTCTTCATGTTGCGGGCATCTCGTACCTCCATAGGAGAGAATGTCGGACCCGGCGGAGAATCACCTATATTAATAACCCCGGCCACATCGGTCGGGGCCTTCGTTTGGCTTCGGGGAGCTTCAGAATTGGGATCCCCAAGCTCATCTACCGAGTGCCCCCGACTCGGGAAATATTTTGGCCGTCGACCGGCCCGGGGACTCCATTTGACTCACCCTCGAGAGTCTCTTCAGCCCGAGGTAGGGAAACATCAACAATTTCTGGTTCAGAAGCCTTCGATTCAACAACCGTTAGCTCAGCAAGCTCTGACTTCCCCCAAGTACTAGCGAGGAGTCGTCTTTCTCTTCTCCCTCAGCTCGAAGTCCCTCTGCCACTTCCGGAGTCAAGGCCGCTGAGTCGACCTTAGACTTTGCACTTTAGCCTTCTTCGACTTCAAGGGCTCCTTGTTGGGTTTTGGGGTATCTACTTCCTCGAGCGGTGTTTCTCTCATCAAAGAGGCCTCTCCTAGGCCTACACAATCACAAAGCATAAACACAAGAAATAAGAGTATATTCGAGGGATATATCTTTTAAGGAGCTCAAGTACGGCAGGAGCAAAACCTCACCATGGTTTTTAGCTTCCCATCGGGCCTTGGCCAGATTGCGCCACACGCGCTTAGCATACGGGCAGGTCGAATCGAGCTGGAAAACCCAGCCCGAGAGATCCTTAACCGCACCGGGGTACCACACGACAACTGCATCATCAAATGAAGTTAGTTCGAGGGGAAGATGGTCCATAGGAAAGAGAAAGAGAAAATACTTAACTAACATATTCACTTACGATTCATATTCCATTCCTCGGGGAATGGCATCCTTTCAGTAGGGATTAGATCAAGGTCCTAACTTGGACAAAGCGTCCCATCCACCCTTTATCTTTATCTTTATCAATACAGGAAAAGAGGACTTTCGAGGCCCAACGTTGAAGCTTAATCAAGCCACCTCGAGACAGTCGAGGGTTGTACATTCTAATCAAATGGTCGAGGGTAAAAGGCACCCCCTCGATCAAAGTACCTAATCATGTAATCAATGCGCCAGAATGACGGATAAATTAGACCAAGCGTCACTCGATATTGACGGCAAAAATTGAGGATCACCGCGTTTATTGGTGGAGAAGAAGAATCTATGGGACCTAAGGTAAAAGGGTACGTATATACGCTGAGGAAACCGACTTTGAGTGTAATTATTCTTTCTTCTGATGAAGGGATTTCCACTTGCACCGCCTCCCCCCAGGGGCAATCTATATTTACCTTCTTTGCATCGATTACTAAAAAGTTTTACTAAGACATGGGCTCACATCGGCCCGGTACCTAAGGAGGTTTATCAATTTTGAGATCGGAGGATGTCTCAAAAGGCCCAGGAATGCACTCCTCAATACAGGGAGGAGCTTTTGTTTTGCTCTTAGACGAGCGTGACGAAGTGGGGGCTTCTTCTTTTTGAGGGACCGTTTTGGAAGTTTTGGCCATGGTTATAGCAAAGTTTCAAAGTGAGCTGATGAACAGGTAACACAGAAGAAGGATGAAGACAGGAAACTGTTAGCAAAGATTTGAAGGTTTGAAGATGTTGTAAAAGTTTAAAAGGTAGGGAATTGAAGTATTTATAAGAGTCACTTAAAGTGTATCGGAGGAGTCGAAAGGGCGACCAATGGCAGTTTGTGAGCTTTTTGAGAACCGTGCTGACAAAGACCTCTATACAACCTTTCTGTCACATTATTTAATGATTTCACATGGCTGACATCATAATGGGGAAATCGAAGAGGCAAGAATTCAAGACCGTTTCTTATCATTTCATTCTAAGAAACACGGGGACTATCTGTATACTGCCAAAATCGGAGAGTCTGATTTTGAGGTCACTGTGGCATTCCGCGCCTAGTCTCGAGAAGCTCGGGACAGAGTTCAAAGCTTGGCCCCGAGGTGCATCCCTCGAGGGAGCATATCGAAGGTTCCTTGTGCTCGACTTCGGGGTAGTGAAAATTGATGACCGTCATGGAAATGCAAGAAATTTCCAAGGGCACGTGGTTAGGGTTGACCAAGTCTGCAAGAATAATACAAGTCCGTACTGAGCCATTAAATAGTTGTACCTACAACATTACCTTGTCATAATTATATATGTACTATATTGGGATTCCCACCCCCCTCATATATAAAGGGGATCCTTGTCATTTTGTAAGATGGATGAACATTGAATACAACAAGAACATTCTCTGCTCTCTTACCTAAACGTGCTCCGCAGTTATTCCACTCATTTATTACTTTCATTTATTGTGTTCATTAATTATTCTTCATTTATTACTTTCATTTATTGTGTTCATTAACTGTTCTTCATTTATTGTTCATTATTCATCATAAATGGCCATCCTCGAGGCCCACAATATTGTTATCCCTTCATCGACTGCCCGCTATTGAGCGTAACAATTCGACCTCGAGGCCCAGTTTCAGTGAGCTCGAGGCCTAGTCTAGTAACAGCTTGGTTTGAACACTACTATTCTCATTTATTCTTATCTTACTTTTCTTATTCACACTTAGCATCTATTTCCTAACAACTAGTATTAAAGTAAATCATATATTTTTAGAACCACAAAATCAAATATAATTGTTAATACTGTTTTCAAGGAAAACAAATTACTATACAAAAAAATAATGCAATTAATCAATCAATTATTTTTTATATATTTAGAACCTTTCTATATATTTTTTAAAACAGTCGGTTTGCTACTTTTCATGGACATCTTACCCCGTGATTTGAAAACTAAAACACCCCACAAAAAGGTCACATTTTTTGTTTCACTCGGTTCATGGTTGAAGAAAAGGGCTTTCAATTTAGGTAGTCTTCCAAATCTCCCGTAACAACTCCTTTATCTTGTAAATGAGTTTTCCCAACAAAATTTAAGTATCTAGCTCGACATCAATTAATCTCAAGTACATTGTCTCAAAATTTAGAACTTTTAGCAAAATTGTTCCTTATCTTTGGGAGTAGGTTTATTTTTATACTTTAAATATCGTGGTGAGCATCTTTAGTACCTTATGTATACAAAAGTGGAGTATCTTTAGTATAAAAACGGAACATGGTTAGATTATAACTGTGACTATACGTGACACTCATGTATCTACGGGAAAATAGGCCTATGGCAACGGGTCAAACCCTCTTGCAATAGCTTGGAAAACCGTTGCAACAAACATATGGAAACGAATCTACGTGCGTTACATCAGGTCGCATGCTGATAGGTCTATTGCAACGTGATCACGCTCAACTATGTCTAATAAAATACCAAACGGGCATTGCAAATATAATCCGGGGTATTATGCCCAGAGTCGATCCCACAGGGAATTTACGTATGAATCAAGTCTTTAGAATACGCAACTTTTACTCAATCAATTCTCTCAAGACTTTTTAATATAAATTGGTGATGTTTTACTAATTCTACTGAAAATATTAATAACTAGCAATTACTAACAATGTGTTGTAAATAATGATGATAAAGGTCTAAGGTTATGGTTTCCCCCGTTGGTGAACTTACTTCTCGGATACTTCTTATAGTTTGATTAGTTGTCTCTATCAATCATGAACACTCTATCTACCATAAATCTCTCTCAAGTAATTATGATAATTTACTAGACGCACTCTCTCAAGTTACGCTAGCTAGATTGCATTACAGTTCACTTTAGATTGCACCCGAGGTATCGTTATCTCTAATCCAACCTCTAAACCCTCGGTTATGACTTTCGTCTATACTCAGGGAGTGGTGGTGTTCAAACAATTACCTAATATGCACTCTTTCTCAAGTAAATACACACTAATTAAGCACAACTAATTGATGGTCATTCAATTAGCTACAATAAGAATGTAGTTGAACAAATAGAGAAGAACAATCAACCAAACTATATTAATATCACTATAAGTTGGTCCCCCAACGGGTTCCACCAAAACCCTAGATTAAGAAAGTTAGATACTCATATTCATAAAGATCAAATCTATAATAACTTGCATAATTGAATTACAGAGTAATGAACTAAGGAGATAAAAATCAGTGTTTTTGCTTTGCTCAGTAGTAATCCACAGGTTTTTGTTCACTTTGATGACTTCCTCTCTTCGAATTCTCCTTCAAGTTGTGTTTTTGGGGTCTATTTATATGTTTGGGATAAACTCTAAACGTGTAGGAGACTTCTATTCCAACCGGGAGACATTTAAACTCTTCAAAAACTCGAATTTAGCCGGAACAGGGGCCTGGCGTTTGGGCCCTGGCGCCTGGCTAACGCCAGGCTAAGGCTAGCGTTTCAGCTCTAACGCCTGGCTAACACCAGGCAAGGTTAGGCGTTTCAGCTCTAACGCCTGGCTAACGCCAGGCAGGGTCAGGCGTTTGGGCTCTGG
>ML347860.1:0-21542 GCA_005239505.1 Nicotiana paniculata | reverse complement strand
TCCAGTGTTGCTTTAGTTTGGACTGAGTTTCTGACCAACCCAATTTCTTCATCATCTTGTTCAACCCCAGTGATTTCACCTTTCTTTCCATTTCCAAAGGAGACATTTCCTCCTTTAAGATCCTCAAGTGAAAGGAACTAGGCCTTGTTGCCAGTCATGTGTTTTGAGCAACCACTATCCATGTACCATATTTGGCTACTACCTTTCACTTGAATCTACAAAAGAAAATCAGGGGTTAGTCTTAGGAACCCAAACTAGTTTGGGTCCCTTTCTATAAGAAAAAGGATGACTTAAATTANCATGTACCATATTTGGCTACTACCTTTCACTTGAACCTACAAAAGAAAATCAGGGGTTAGTCTTGGAAGCCCAAACTAGTTTGGTTCCCTTTCTATAAGCAAAAGTATGAATTAAATTCTTTTTATCCCAACTTGGTAACCAATTCTTCCCTCGAACAAAATTTTTGTTCTTTTGACTGGCCTTTTCTTTTGCATTACATTCACTTTTAAAGTGACCAATCTTACCACAGTGAGTACAAATCTTGTTCTCAGGAAGAGTGAGGTACTCACTTTTAGGATCCCACTTAGGTAGCGGATTCCAAAAGCCAAGTCCTCTTCTATTGCTACTATGATGTTCCTGTAGCCATGTCAAAGCATCAGAAAACCTGTTCCATTTGCTAGTTCTATCTAGTTCATGTTTGACCTTGCTTATATCCTCCTTAAGGACTCTTATCTGATCATCTCTTTTGTACAACTCGTCTTTCATTTTTCCTAGGTTTTCTTCTAATCTGAGTTGTGTGTGATAAGCTTTGTTTTTACCTGTTCCTAATTTCAGTTTTAGATTTTCAGATCTTAGCTCTAGGATAGTGGTGTCAAGTTCATGAACCTGGCTCTTTAACTCAGCATTTTTACTATCACTTTCTCTAGCCCTAAGTTCCAGATTTTGCACTTAGCTTTCAAAATCACACACTCCTTAGACAGTTGTTTCGAGGATATAAACAATGAAATACAGGAGTAATTCAGATAGCCTTTCTTTAGACAAAAATTTAATCTTGTCTTTGAGATGAATTATACTTACGTCATATTCCTCATCAGATTCTCCAATAGCCATAAGTGCTTGTTCATCTCCATCTTCATCATCTGACTCCTCATCTGAACTTTCAACCCAAGCAGCAACCATTGCCTTTGTTGATGTTCTGTTTTTCTTGGGTTGAACCTGTTCCTTCTTCCTGTTCCTTCGTTCAGCTTTTTATTTCTTCCATTCAATTTTCCATTGAGGGCAGTTTTTGATGTGGTGATTAGTCTTGCCACACTTGTTACACCCCTAATTGGTTTGTTTTTCAGGAACCCTTGGTTTGTTGTAGCTTCCACTTCTTGAAGGAACCTTTGCTCTCATTAGGTACTTCTTGAAGTCCTTTGTGATCATGGTCATTTCATCCTCCTCCAGATCATCTTCTTCAGTGATTCTGAATGCCAAACTCCTTTCCTTCTTGGGACCATCCATCTTCATAGTCTGCCTTCTAAGTTCATAGGCAGTGAGATTTCCAATCAGCTCATCCAATTTAAGAGTTTCAATGTTCTTAGATTCCTGAATGACTGTAATTTTGCTTTCCCAAGGATTGGTAAGACCCTTGTCAGGATCTTCTCTACCTTGTCCTCTTCAAGAATAACTCTACCAAGAGACTTAAGTTCATTTGTCAAAGTTGTGAACCTTGTGTACATGTATTGGATTGTCTCTCCTTCTTTCATAGTGAAGTTTTCATATTGTGAGTATAGTATAGTAGCTCTTGATCTTTTTACCTGATGTGTTCCTTCATGGGCTACTTGAAAGGTATCCCAGATTTCTTTGGCAGTGGTGCAACTTTGGATTCTTCTATACTCGTCTGGACCTAGTCCCCACACTAGCTACTTCTTGGCCTTTGCATTCTTCTCCCATTTCTTCAGATCCTTAGCAGTGCAGTCGGCTCTAGTCTTTGGTACATCNCTCAATAGAAAAACCTGGTTCTTCTTGGTGTTCCAACTTCTACTGGTGCGGAATAATAAATGCAGTAAAGTAAAAACACCGAGATTTTTACGTGGAAAATACCTGGCTCAAAAGTGAAAAAACCATGACCTACTCCTCAGTAGGATTTTCCCAAACTTTTTACTACAACTCTGAGCCAAACAACATTTACAAAATAAACTCTTTTGCAAACCTAGGACTAACACTAATCCCTTTTTAGCAAACTAGCCTCTAGCTAATTGCGACAAGCTTCAAGTTAACTCTAACTTGAACAATGTGTACCTATTACAATTGCTTATAATAAATCTGAAAGATACAATACTAAATCACCTACTACAACCAACTAGACTCGAAAGACAAACAAATGGAACTGGTTCTTCTAGCTGGTCAGTAGCCTTTGTGTCGCACAAAGATTCTGCTTGCAAAATTTCTCTGGTAATTTTTCTTTCAGTTCTTGCTTTGATTATGTTTTTGTGCGCTCGATCCTTCAGTAGGAATACTTCAACATTATATAGCGCCAGAAGTTAAGATGTTTTTGTTTACTTCTAATGCAACTCTTCATTAGTGGAAGAGTTTGTGTTTATCTCAACTTCCTTCCTTTGTTTCTGTCCTTGATGAACTCGAACTCTAACCTTTTATCAATTTGCAACCTTTTCGCATTAGGAGACAACCTCTTAGTTCATGGATAATTCACAGATCATGTTTATCTCCTGTGCATGTACAGTTCTTGTGCCAATGGGTTCGTTCGAGTATGTTTTCCCTGATGGACCTGGTTCAACTGGGTAGGAATTTGTCAATATTTAAAACCATGCAGTGACTTGGGTCAACAGAAGTACTGAAGGTGAATCTATACACTATGGTCTACACTAAAGAACATGATGAAGACGAAGAAAGCGTGGGTTCTTCGTATCATGTTACTGCACAAAGTGAGCAAGGGGTTTTATCTCTAATGGAGGATGATGAAAAATTGGACCATGTTTCACCATGTTATCACATATCCTTCAATGAAGGGGACCCTCAAGAAGATGAAGATGCGAAAGATGCTCCCCTAGAACTTGAAGAAGGGGTGAAGGCAACAGTGATACCTTAAAAAAAGTTAACCTTGGCACTGATGAAGAACCAAGACCCGCCTACCTAAGTGCTTTACTACAAATTGGCGAAGAAAGCACTTATATTGAACTCCTCAAGGAGTTTATGGATGTCTTTGCTTGGAGTTACAAAGAAATGCCTGGCTTGGACCCTAAAGTGGCAGTCCATCACCTTGTGGTCAAGAATGGCGCTCGTCCCGTTAAGCAAGCTCAAAGGTGTTTTAGGCCGGACTTGGTTCCCTTGATTGAAACCAAAGTTAACAAACTCATCGAAGCTGGATTTATTCGTGAAGTTAAATACCCAACATGGGTTTCAAGGATTGTCCCTGTAAGGAATAAAAATGGCCAGATTCGAGTGTGCGTTGACTTTAAGGATCTTAACAATGCGTGTCCGAAAGATGAGTTCCCGCTTCCCATTCCAGAACTGATGATCGATGCTACTACTGGGTACAAGGCAATGTCATTTATGGACGGTTCATCAGGCTCTAACAAAATTCGCATGGTGCCAAAAGATGAAGAGCTTACTGCATTCCGTACCCCCAAGGGTATTTATTACTACAAGGTAATGCCTTTTGGCTTGAAGAACGCTGGTGCTACTTACCAAAGAGCTATGCAGAATATATTTGATGACCTTCTCCACAAAAATGTCGAATGCTATGTTGATGACTTGGTGGTGAAATCAGGAAAGAAAAGCGACCACTTGAAAGACCTGAGAATGGTGTTTGAGTTGCTCCGGAGATACCAACTTAGGATGAATCCATTAAAATGCGCCTTTGGAGTTACCTCCGGAAAGTTCCTGGGTTTCATTGTCCGACATCGAGGGATTGAAATAGATCAAGCTAAAGTAGATGCAATCTTGAAAATGCCTGAGCCCCATAATATTCATGAATTGAAAAGTCTGCAAGGAAATCTAGCATACCATAGTAGATTCATCTCAAACCTAGCTAGGAGGTGCCAACCATTCAGCCGCCTTATGAAGAAAGGAGTCCCTTTCAAATGGGACCAAGCGTGTAGCAATTCCTTTGAGAGCATTAAATCCTACCTGATGAAGCCTCCAGTTATGGCAGACCCTATACTTGGAAAACCGCTGATACTATACATTTTAGCACAAGAAAGGTCTGTTGGAGCGCTGTTGGCCCAAAAAAATAGTGAAGGGAAAGAAAACTCCCTTTACGACTTGAGCAGGATGATGACACCAAATGAGCTAAATTATTCGCCAATTGAAAATTTATGTTTGGCGCTAGTCTTCTCAATCCAAAAGTTGAAGCACTACTTTCAAGCTCATGTCATTCGTTTGGTTTCTAGAGCAAATCCCATCAAGTCCGTGATGTCAAAACCTGTTCTTAGTGATCACCTAGCAAGGTGGTACCACCAGTTTCAACAATTTGAAATCGTGTACATACCACAAAAGGATATAAAAGGACAAGCTTTAGCGGACTTCTTGGCAGATCACCTTATACTTGATGATTGGGAGCTAACTGACGAACTACCTGATGAGGACGCCATGGTCATAGAAGTTCAGCCTCTATGGAAGATGTACTTTGATGGTGCTGCACATCGCGGAGGAGCTGGTGCTGGCGTAGTGTTTGTCACTTCTCAAGGTGAAGTTCTGCCCTACTCTTTTACGTTGACGCAACTCTGCTCTAACAACGTTGCTTAGTATCAAACACTAATACTTGGGCTTGAGATGGCTGTCGAAATGAAGCAGTTGCAATTGCAAGTCTTTGGTGACTCTCCATTAGTGGTCAATCAGCTTCTGGGTAGTTACGAGGTCATGAAACCTGAACTACGCCCATATCATGATTACGCAAAAAAGTTAATGGGGTGGCTCGGTGATGTGACTATTCAGCATGTGCCAAGGAAAGAAAATAAGAAGGCTGATGCTTTAGCTACCCTAGCTTCATCATTAACCCTGCCTGATCAAGCCCAAGTTACTGTCTGCCAAAAATGGGTAGTATCGTTGCCAAATGAGGCTGAAGGTGAAGAAAGAAGAATGGAGACAACCCATTATCGACTACTTATGCTATGGGATACTTCCAGAAAATCCGAGGAGAAGGACTAAAATCCGTCGTCGTGCACCTCGCTTCCTTTACTACAAAGATACTCTATACAGAAGGTCGTTCGAGGGAGTACTCTTGCGATGCTTAGGGGAAGAAGAAGCACTCCAAGCTTTGCAAGAGGCACATTCTGGGGTATGTGGGTCACACCAGTTTGGACCAAAGCTCCACTTACATATAAGAAGGATGGGATATTATTGGCCAACGATGGTAAAAGATTGCTTGGACTAGGCTCGAAGATGAAAGGCTTGTCAATTCCATGCGAATTTTATTCATCAAACTCCTGAAGTGTTGCACCTGACTGTTGCATCCTGGCTGTTTGATGCTTGGGGATTGGATGTTTTTGGACCACTGCCAAAGTCCTCTGGTGGGTACCTATACATCTTGGCTGCAACTGACTACTTCTCAAAATGGGCTGAAGCTATTGCTCTTAAGGAGGTGAAGATGGAAAATGTTTCAAGTTTCATCCGAGTAAACATTATCTATTGCTTTGGCATTCCTCATTACATAATAACGGATAATGGAAAGCCGTTCGACAATAGGTTGATGAACAAGATTTGTGAACTCTTTGGCTTCAAGCAACATAACTCTTCTATGTACAATGCTTCCACCAATGGTCGAGCTGAGGCATTCGACAAGACACTATGCAACTTGTTAAAGAAAGTCGTCTCCAAATCCAAACGGGATTGGCATGACCGTGTGAAGGAATTTGCTTGGGCATGTAGGACAACTCACCACACGCCAACACAAGCGAACCCTTATGCACTCATTTATGGATTTGAAGCCGTCTTGCCACTTGAGCGACAAATACCTTCGTTACGAATGGATATTCAAGAAGGGATCACTGACGAATAAAATGCTCGACTTCGATTAGCAGAGTTGGAGGCTCTTGATGAGAAGAGGTTGGAAGCTCAACAGAGTCTTGAATGTTATCAAGCTCTATTGTCTCGTGCCTTCAATAAAAGAGTTCACCCGAGGTTCTTTCAAGTAGGAGATCAAGTCCTTGCCATAAGAAGACCCATTATTACTTCCCATAAACCTGTAGGGAAGTTCACTTCAAAATGGGATGGGTCGTATGTCGTGCAAGAAGCTTATTCAAGTGGGGCTTACAAGATGATTGATGTAGAAGGCATGAGAATCGGCCCTATCAATGACAATTTTTTGAAGAAATATTATCCTTGAAGTGCCACGCTCCTTGATGCATGATCCTAAACTGTATGTTCGAACGCTCCTTGACGCATGAGCCTAAACTGCATATTCCTACACTCCTGGCCCGCATGAGTCTACACTGTGTACGGCCAACCAAAAAAAACAAAAAAAGGTATGCTAGGTTGAAAACTTCTAAAGAGGAGTCCTAGGCAAGAGTCAAGAAAAAAAAGTCCGAATAGGTTGAAAACCTCGCGAGAGGCGGCCTAGGCAAAAATTAGGACATAAAGAATTAAAAAAAACCCATCCTTCTGAACTACGGTATGACTTGATACTCTTCACCGAGGTACGTAGGCAGCTTAGAGTTTCATTGTGAGTTTAGTCGCATAAGTTCAAAAGATACATAATCCCCCAATCGTTGTCCAAATGAATACGATGGAGTGTAATTCATTCAATCAACACTTGGAAATCGAGTTGAGAGACCGTTCTTTTGTTAAACTTTGGATCCCATTTGATTTAAAGGGGGCAAGACGCTATGGTAAATTGGTGTCTTCAATGAAATGATTAATATATTTTTGGAGGTTGCCGAGCATTTGCATTGAAGTCCGGGAATCCGTTATTCCTTCACGTTCGCCACACCTTCAAGTTATTTTAGTCAATCTTCATGACATTTTAAATTAAGAGAGACTTGGACCCAAGATATTTGGTGATAATGAAGAAGGTCTTACAATCTCAAGGCTCCCATACCAAGATACAAATATTTTGGTGAAGTCGCGCTAATTTGAAATTGTCGGCATATCAGGAACCAAAGTTGACTTCAAAATATTATCTGAAAATATTATTAATGCATTATGTTTCGAATTTTGGATATGTTATATATTTGGAAGTTAAGTTTCCAATGGATCAAACGGTTTATGATTTCGATATTCCTACATCAAGATACAAATATTTTGGTGAAGTTGTGCAAATCTGAAATCGTCGACGTGACACAATTTAAAGTTAGCTTCAAAATAATATCTTGGACGATTCTCAAAGTGTTTGATTCCAAATTTTGGATATGTCTTAGATATTGAAGTCTAGTTTCGATAAAATAAACGGTTCATAATTTCGACATTCCTACATTAAGATACAAATATTTTGGTGAAGTTGTGTAAATCTAAAATCGTCGACGTGACAGAATTTAAAGTTAGCTTCAAAATAATATCTGGGATGATTCTCAAAGTATTTGATTCTGAATTTTTGATATGTCTTAGATCTTGAAGTCTATTTTCCATAAAATCAAGTGGTTCATGATTTCGACGTTCCTACACCAAAATATGAATTTTTTTGGTGAGGCTTCGCAAATCTGAAATTTTCAATGTGGTGGAAGCTAAAGTTGGTTTTAAAATATTACCTGCGGCGATTTTAAAGGTGTTCGTCTCGAACTTTTAAAAGCATTCTAATTTTTAAAGATTTCATTGCGAACTTTTAAAGGTGTTCGTCTCGAACTTGGACCCTAATGTGGCAGTCCATCACCTTGCGGTCAAGAATGGCGCTCGTCCCGTTAAGCAAGCTCAAAGGCGTTTTAGGCCGGACTTGGTTCCCTTGATTGAAACCAATGTTAACAAACTCATCGAAGCTGGCTTTATTTGTGAAGTTAAATACCCAACATGGGTTTCAAGTATTGTCCCTGTAAGGAAGAAAAATGGCCAAATTCGAGTGTGCGTTGACTTTAGGGATCTTAACAATACGTGTCTGAAAGATGAGTTACCGCTTCCTATTCCAGAACTGATGATCGATGCTATTACTGGGTATGAGGCAATGTCATTTATGGACGGTTCATCAGGCTCTAACCAAATTCACATGGCGCCAAAAGATGAAGAGCTTACTGCATTCTGTACCCCCAAGGGTGTTTATTGCTACAAGGTAATGCCTTTTGGCTTGAACGCTGGTGCTACTTACCAAAGAGCTATGCAGAATATCTTTGATGACCTTCTCCACAAGAATGTCAAATTCTATGTTGATGACTTGGTGCTGAAATTGGGAAAGAAAAGCGACCACTTGAAAGACCTGAGAATGGTGTTTGAGTTGCTCCGGAGATACCAACTTAGGATGAATCCATTAAAATGCGCCTTTGGAGTTACCTCCGGAAAGTTCCTGGGTTTCATTGTCCGACATCGAGGGATTGAAATAGATAAGGCTAAAGTAGATGCAATCTTGAAAATGCCCGAGCCCCGTAATATTCATGAATTGAAAAGTCTGCAAGGAAAGCTAGCATACCTTAGGAGATTCATCTCAAACCTAGCTAGGACGTTCCAACCATTCAGCCGCCTTATGAAGAAAGGTGTCCCTTTCAAATGGGACCAAGCGTGTAGCAATGCCTTTGAGAACATTAAATCCTACCTGATGATCCTCCAGTTATGGCAGCCCCTATAATTGGAAAGCCGCTGATTCTATACATTTCAGCACAAGAAAGGTTTGTTGGAGCGCTGTTGGCCCAAGAAAATAGTGAAGGGAAAGAAAACTCCCTTTACTACTTGAGCAGAATGATGACACCAAATGAGCTAAATATTCGCCAATTGAAAAGTTATGTTTGGCGCTAGTCTTTTCAATCCAAAAGTTGAAGCACTACTTTCAAGCTCATGTCGTTCGTTTGGTTTCTACAGCAAATCCCATCAAGTTCGTGATGTCAAAACCTGTCCTTAGTGATCGACTAGCAATGTGGTACCTCCAGTTTCAACAATTTAAAATCGTGTATATCCCACAAAAGGCTATAAAAGGACAAGCGTTAGCGGACTTCTTGGAAGATCACCCTATACGTGATGATTGGGAGCTAACTGACGAACTACTTGATGAGGATGCCATGGCCATAGAAGTTTAGCCTCAATGGAATATTTACTTTGAGTGTGCTACACATCACGGAGGAGCTGGTGCTGGCGTAGTATTTGTCACTTCTCAAGGTGAAGTTCTGCCCTGCTCTTTTACGTTGACGCAACTCTGCTCTAATAACTTTGCTGAGTATGAAGCACTAATACTTGGGCTTGAGATGGCTATCGAAATGAAGCAGTTGCAATTGCAAGTCTTTGGTGACTCTCAGTTAGTGGTCAATCAGCTTCTGGGTAGTTACGAAGTCAAGAAACCTGAACTACGCCCATATCATGATTACGCAAAAACGTTAATAGGGTGGCTCGGTGATATGACTATTCAGCATGTGCCAAGGAAATAAAATAAGAAGGCTGATGCTTTAGCTGCCCTAGCTTCATCATTAACCCTGCCTGATCAAGCACAAGTTACTTTCTGCCAAAAATGGATAGTACCATTGCCAAATGAGGCTGAAGGTGAAGAAAATAAACTCAAGCATCTTGTCGCTATTTCTGAAGTTGAAAAAGAATAATGGCGACAAACCATTATCGACTACTTATGCTATGGGATACTTCCAGAAAATCCGAGGAAAAGGACTGAAATCCGTCGTCGTGCACCTGGCTTCCTTTACTACAAAGATACTCTATACAGAAAGTCGTTCGAGGGAGTACTCTTCTGATGCTTAGGGGAAGAAGAAGCACTCCGATCTTTGCAAGAGGCACATTCTGGGGTATGTGGGTCACACCAGTCTGAACTAAAGCTCCACTTCCATATAAAAAGGATGGGATATTATTGGCCAACTGTGACGACCTAAAGGGGTCATCGCCTATTTTATTACCCATTCCATACTTTCGAGGCCTTGAAAACCTCATATGTAGTTGCCTTGATTTTCGTGCACAGTCCGGGCGCGTACCCGGACAGCTTAAATATGAAATTCTGTGAAAAATGCTAAGATTTGATATTAAAATGAATAAATTTGACCTCGGTCAACATTTTGGGTAAACGGATCCGGACCCGTGATTTTACGATCCCGGAGGGTCCGTAGGAAAATAAGGGACTTGGGTGTATGCCAGGAATCAAATTCCGAGGTCCCAAGCCCGAGAAATGAATTTTTGAGTAAAATTATTTTCTGAAAATATTTAGGGAAATTGAAAATGAAATCTGATTAGAAAGTGATGGTATCGGGCCCGTATTTTTGTTCCGGCGCCCGTTACAGGTATTATATATGGTTTAATCACTTTCCGTAAAGTTTGGTTGAAATCGGATTTCGTTTGACGGGTTTCAGACCTAAAATGGAACATTTGATGTTTTATGAATTTTATAGAATTCATGGATTTTGAGGCTTAATTCGATGTATATGATGTTGTTTTGGCGATTTGATCGCATGGACAAGTTCGTATGATGTTATGTGAGTTATCTGTGAAATTTGGTATCATTCCGAGTTGTATAGGTCAGTTCGACACGTTGTTAGCGAAGTTTAGAAGATTTAAATTCCTAAATTTGGTTCTTGAGGTTTGGGGGTGTCATTTCGAGTTTTAGTGTTGTTTTAAGTGTTTCAAAGGCTCGAGCGAGTCCGTAATATGATTTGGGACTCGTTGGTATATTCGGACTAGGGCTCGGGTGGGCCTAGGTGCCTTCCGGGCACCTAACGGAGCTAAAAAAAACCAGCAAACAAAGCTGTTGGTGCACCTGCTCTGGTGTGACCGCAGGTGCGATTGCCCAGCATCGCAGGTGCGAGACCGCAGGTGCGGTCCCAGGCATCGCATGTGCGATCATCAATGGCCTGGCCAGTTATCGCAGGTGCGGTCTCCACTTCGCAGGTGCGATCCCAGACCCCCCTAGCCCAATTCCGCAGGTGCGATATTCCTCTCGCAAGTGCGGTCCCCAGAGCTGCAGGTGCGAGATCACTGTTCAGGCAGTGAGTTTTAAATACGGGTTTTTAACCCATTTTTCTCGTTTTCCATCTTCTTCCTTAGGCGATTTCCTCCATTTTTAAGAGCTTTCATCCAGGTCCTATAAGATAAGTGAAATCTACCCGGAAATTTATTTCATGCATGCATCCTAGCCTAATTAACTATATAAACTAGTGCAAAAATTCAAGAAAGTGGGTAGTAACCTAGAACTTGTGAGAACTTGAGAATTTTCTGTGATTTGGCCATTAAATCAAGTAAAAATCATATAATAATGATCCTTAGGCTTTGGGTGAGTGTTCCCTTCGAGAATTACAAGAATCCGAGCGAGCGGGCCCGGGGTCGGATTTTGTTATTTTTGAAGAATGCATGGAAATGGGTAATTAGGCTATGTAATTGAATTATTGAATCCTTATTGATATACTTGAGTTGATTATGCCTAGATAATACCATTCCGGAGTTGAATTCTAAAGGGAAGGTGATGTTAGAGGGTTGATTGCTATATTTTGGACCCGAGGTAAGTGTTTGGTCTAACCTTAGCTTAAGGGAATAGGAGTTGAGTCTTATTTGCTACTTGCTAATTGTAGAGTACGATGTATAGGCATGGTGACGAGTATCTGTACATTGGTGTCTAGCATGACCGTGAGTCTTATTGTTGCGAGTATTCTGATTTTGTTGTAACTTCCATGCTTAATTGATGATTTCTATATGTTGTAAATAGCATGTGAAGGAAATTGTGATCTTTAAACTTCGAGGAGCATTGGCTCAGATTGTGAAACGAATAATGAAAAATACGAGATATTACATCTTTGGAGCATTGGCTCAGATTGTGAAACGAATAATGAAGAAATATGAGATATCATTGGCTCAAGTGATAGAATAAATCATGGAAATGAAAGTGAAAGAAATAGAAAGAGTTATTGAAGTATACCCTTGTCGGGTCATCGTTGTATTGTTCCCTTGCCGGGATTTAATTGTTTAATTGATGTTCCCTCGCCGGGATTTCTATTTCTATTCTGTTTACTACTTTGCCCTTTGTTTGTGATTGCTGTTTGAGTGAGGAGGAGTGTTAAAGCACAAAGGGTGATGTCGTACACTTGTTTTGGTGAGTATGAGAGTAAAGCACGAAGGGTCATTTGGTGCACTTATCTTGGTGAGAATGAGAGTAAAGCACGAAGGGTGATGCCGTGCATTGTTTGATATTGTCTCCCTTGCTGGGATGTTGGGATTACTATTATTGTTCCCTTGCCTAGATTCCTATTTATATTCTGTTTACTCCCTTGCCCGTTGTTTGGTGATTGCTGTTTGGCAAGGAAGAGTGTTAAAGCACGAAGGGTGATGTCGTGCACTGTTCGCTATTGTGAGGAAGAGTGTAAAGCCTGAAGGGTGATGCCCTGCCGTACGATGTACCATTCCGTACCGATATTCATTGATTATACTTTGAGGAAAGAGAGTAAAATCACGAAGAGTGATTCTGTGCCATGATTTACATTGATTACATTATACATTGCATAGTAAGGACGAGAGTAAAAGCACGAAGGGTGATGCCGTGCAAGCTTGTGATTTTAGGTCCTTATTGATATTCTGACCTTGTTGTTCCTTTCTTTGTTAAGATTTCTTATATGAAACTGTTATCTCCCCACAACATGTTCCTCTTCCCTTATTGATGGATTACTTCCTTTATTTCTCTTCCGTTGTTTATATATATATACGAACTACATAAGTACATTTAGTTGTCGTGACTTAGCCTCGTCACTACTTCGCCGAGGTTAGGCTCGGCACTTACTCAGTACATGGGGTCGGTTGTACTGATGCTACACCTGCACTTCTTTATGTTGTGCAGATTACGCAGCCGGACCCAGAGGACATCATTAGTGGGAGTATCTTCCAGCTTATCCTAGAGGCTTCAAGGTATACCCGCTGGCGTTCGTGGGCCTTGGCGTCTCTTCCATCCTTTTATCTCCACTTCTGTCTTCTTTTTCCTCTAGTTTCAGAGACAGTCATGTATTTCCTTCCAGACTTTGTATTTAGCATTCTTATAGACAGTTCTTGAGTTTGTGACTCCAGGGTTTGGGAAAATTATGCGTCAATGTATTATGTTGTCTTTACTTAGTTTGAAAACCATATTTATTTATTTCCGCTGTTAAGTTGTGAACTGTTTGTAGCTTATTCTGTTAAATCGATGTTAATATGCCAGTTTATCTATACACGTTGGCTTGTCTAGCGTGTTCAACTTTTGACGCCATCACGGCCCGATGGTGGGATTTCGGGGCGTGAAAAGTTGGTATCAGAGCACTAGGTTACTTAGGTCTCACAACTCACGGAAAACTTGGTAGAGTCTGAGGGATCGGTACAGAGACGTCTGTATTTATCCCCTAGAGGCTGCGAAGTTAGGATGACTCCATATTTCTTTTCTTCTCTGTCGTGCGCTATGAATTCTGATTACTGATTGAGTTTCTATTCTATTCTCTCGTAGATGGCGAGGACGCGTGCTTCCCTTGGTTCCGCTCAGCAGCCTGACACTCCTGCTACAGCTCCTACTCGGGGTCGAGGTCGAGGACAAGGCCGTGCTAGAGGCCGAGGCTGGGGCCGGGCTCAGCCTAGAGCAGTAGCCCCAGTGGAGGACCCTCAGGTCTAGTCTGACAAGGAGGTCCCAGTTCCGACAGTCCCAATTGGACCAGCTCAGGTCCCAGAGGGGTTCATAGCTACCCCAGTGCTTCAGGACGCCCTTGTCCGTCTAGTCGGACTCATGGAGAGTGTAGCACAGACGGGTTTTCTTCCTACAACACCAGGCGTCTCTCAGGATGGGGGAGGTGCCCAGACTTCTGCCGCCCGCGTGCCAGAGCAGTTAGCTCCACAGTTTCAGACTCTGGCACCTCAGCCAGCCGGAGTAGCTCAGACGGGTATTGCAGCACCGGTAGCAGAGGGAGCAGCTATGTCAGCAGATGCTTTGTGGAGACTGGACATGTTCACTAAGTTATTCACTGCTACTTTTACTGGTTCACCATCAGAGGACCCCCAGGATTATTTGGACAGCTGCCATGAGGTTCTTCGGAACATGGGCATAGTGGAGTCCAACGGAGTTGACTTCGTTACTTTTCGGTTATCTGGCGCAGCCAAGAGTTGGTGGAGAGACTATTGCTTAGCCAGACCAGCCGGGTTTGCACCTTTGACTTGGACTCGGTTCTTAGAGGTATTTTTGAGGAAGTTCCTTTCCATTACTCTGAGAGAGGACCTTCGGAGGCAGTTTGAGCGTCTCCAGCAGGGATCTGTGTCTGTCACTCAGTGCAAGACCAGGTTCATCACTCTAGCCCGACATGCTCTTATGATACTTCCCAGTGATCGGGAGAGGGTTCGAAGATTTATTGAGGGATTGGCCCGGCCTATCAGACTTCAGATGGATAGAGAGTCAGGTACAGATATATCGTTCCAGGATGTGGCCAATGTGGCCAGGAGGATTGAGATGATTATGTCACAGGGTGATGGTCAGGGGGCTGAGAAGAGGCCCGTCATTTAAGTCGTTTCAGTGGAGCCTCATCTGGGGATAGGGATTCTTCAGACAGAGGTCATCTTCCCAGACCCTTCCAGTCAGCTCTCTAGGTTTCCCATGGTACTTCAGGTGGTCATTCAGGTCGACAGGGTTAGACTCAGTTCCCTCAGCAGCCGAGGTCTTGTTACACTTGTGGCGATCCGGGTCACCTTGCCAGATTTTGCCCTCGGGCACCAGGTAGTTTGCAGCACTAGGGTTCCCGCGCCATGGTACAGGCACCAGGTGTTCCACAGCCTGCCCAGCCAGCCAGGGGTGGGGGTAGAGGTGCTAGAGGTGGAGGTAGAGGTCATAAAGGTGCATCTTAGGCCGCCAGAGGTGGAGGCCAGCCAGCAGCCGGCCGTCCCAGAGATGTGATTCAGGGTGGTGGGGCCCAGCCTCGATGTTATGCTCTTCCAGCGAGGCCAGAGGCTGAGTCTTCAGATGCAGTCATTACAGGTACTATTCGGGTTTGTGACAGAGATGCTTCAGTGCTATTTGATCTAAGGTCTACGTATTCGTATGTGTCCTCTTATTTTGCACCATACCAGGTCATGCCTAGTGATCCACTGAGTGTTCCAGTTTATGTATCTACACCGGTGGGTGATTCTATCGTGGTCGATCGAGTCCATCGTTCTTGTGTTGTGGTGATTGGGGTTCTTGAGACCCGTGTTGATTTGCTGTTTTAGGTATGGTCGACTTTGATGTTATATAGGGGATGGACTGGTTATCCCCATATCATGCTATCTTGGATTTCCATGCCAAGACGGTGACCTTAGCCTTACCGGATTTGCACCATTTGGAGTGGAGAGAGACTCCTGGTCATTCTACCCGCAGTGTTATTTCGTACGTGAAGGCTCGGCGTATGGTCGAGAAGGGGTGTTTGGCTTATTTGGCTTATGTGCGCGATTCCAGTGTTGAGGTTCCCTCTATTGATTTGGTACCCGTGGTTTGTGAGTTTCCCGAGGCCTTCCCTTCAGACCTGCCGGGGATGGCACTCGACATGGACATTGATTTCTGCATTGATCTGGATCCGGGAACCCAACCCATTTATATTCCGCCGTATCGCATGACCCCGCCAGAGTTGAAAGAGTTGAAGGAACAGTTGCAGGATTTGCTTGGGAAGGGTTTCATCAGGCCCAACGTTTCTCCTTGGGGTGCTCTAGTATTGTTTGTGAAGAAAAAGGATGGTTCGATGAGGACGTGCATTGATTACCGGCAATTGAACAAGGTTACAATCAAGAATAAATATCCACTGCCGAGGATTGATGATTTGTTCGATCAGCTTCAGGGTGCCAAGGTGATTTCAAAGATAGACTTGAGATCTGGCTACCATCAGTTGAGGATTAGGGCATCTGATGTCCCTAAGATAACTTTTTGCACTCGGTACGGGCATTACGAGTTTTTAGTCATGTTGTTTGGGTTGACAAATGCCCCAGCAACTTTTATGGATTAGATGAACCGAGTGTTTAGGCCTTATTTGGACTCGTTCGTGATAGTCTTCATTGATGATATATTGATATACTCCCGTATCCAGGAGGAGCACGAGCAGCATCTCAGAGTGGTTCTTCAGACTCTGAAGGACAGTCAGCTATATGCAAAATTTTAGAAGTGTGAGTTCTGGTTGAGTTCAGTTGCATTCCTGGGTCATGTCGTATCAGCAGAGGGTATTCAGGTTGACTCGAAGAATATTGAGGCGGTCAAGAACTGTCCTAGACCAGCATCAACTACAGAGATTCAGAGTTTCTTGGGATTGGCAGGCTACTATCGTCGGTTCGTGGATGGGTTCTCATCTATTGCATCCCCGATGAACAGGTTGACCCAGAAGGGTGCCTAGTTCAGATGGTCGGACGAGTGTGAGGCGATCTTTCAGAGGCTCAAGACAGCTCTGACTACAGCACCGATATTGGTTTTGCCCACAGATTCAGGGCCTTATACAGTCTATTGCGATGATTCCCGTATTGGGCTTGGTGCAGTGTTGATGCAGGATGTCAAGGTCATTGCTTATGCTTCGAGGTAGTTAAAGATTCATGAGAAGAACTATCCAGTGCATGATTTGGAGTTGGCAGCCATTGTCCACGCATTGAAGATTTGGAGGCACTATCTGTATGGCGTGGCGTATGAGGTGTTCACGGATCATAAGAGTCTTCAGTACTTGTTCAAGCAAAAGGAGTTGAATTTGAGGTCGAGGAGGTGGTTGGAGTTGTTGAAGGATTATGATATTACCATCTTATATCACCCGGGGAAGGCCAATGTGGTGGCCGATGCTTTGAGTAGGAAGTCAGCTAGCATGGGCAGTCTTGCTTTTATTCCGGTCAGTCAGAGGCCGCTTGCTTCGGATGTTCAGGCTTTGGCCAATCGATTATTGAGGTTGGATATTTTTGAGCCTAGTCGAGTGTTGGCTTGTACGGTCACTCATTCTTCATTATTTGAGTGTATCCGCGATCGGCAATTTGATGATCCCCATTTGTGTGTCCTTAGAGACACGGTGCAGCGCAGAGGTGCCAAGCAGGTGACCTTAGATGATGATGGTGTTTTGATATTGCAGGGGAGCGTTTGTGTGCCCAATATTGATGGGATTCGAGAGTTGATTTTAGAGGAGGCCCATAGTTCCCGGTACTCTATTCACCCGGGCGCCGCGAAGATGTATCAGGATTTGCGGCAACATTATTGGTGGCGTAGAATAAAGAAGGATATTGTGGCATATGTGGCGCAATGCTTGAATTGTCAACAGGTTAAGTATGAACATCAGAGGCCTGGTGGTTTATTTCAGAGGATTGAGCTTCCCGAGTGGAAGTGGGAGAGGATCACTATGGACTTCGTTACTGGACTTCCATTGACCCGGAATAAGTTCGATGCAGTTTGGGTCATTGTTGATAGGCTGACCAAGTCAGCACATTTCATTCCTGTGGTAGTCTCCTTTTCATCCGAGAGGTTAGCTGAGATCTATATCCGGGAGATTTTTCGCCTTCATGGTGTGCCAGTATATATCATTTCGGTCCGGGGTGCGCAGTTTACCTCACGTTTCTGGAGGGCAGTTCAGCGAGAGTTAGGCACCCAGGTGGAGTTGAGCACAGCATCTCATCCTCAGACGGATGGACAGTCCGAGCGGACTATTCAGATATTGGAGGATATGCTCCGAGCTTGTGTTATTTTTTGCAGGATCATGAGATCAGTTCTTGCCTTTAGCAGAGTTTGCCTACAACAACAGCTACCGTCGAGTATCCAGATTGCTCCTTATGAGGCCTTATATGGTAGGAGGTGTCGATCTCTGGTTGGATGGTTTGAGTCGGGAGAGGCTCGGTTGTTGGGTACAGATTTGGTTCAGGAGGCCTTGGACAAGTTCAGGATCATTCAGGATAGGCTTCGTACAGCTCAGTCCAGGAAAAAGAGTTATGCAGATCGCAAGGTTCGAGATGTGGCTTTTATGGTTGGTGAGCGAGTATTGCTCCGAGTGTCGCCTATGAAGGGCGTGATGAGATTTGGGAAGAAGGGCAAGCTTAGCCCTAGGTTCATTAGGTCGTTTGAGATTCTTGATCGAGTGGGAGAGGTGGCTTATAGACTTGCATTGCCTCCTAGCTTATCAGCCGTACATCCAGTTTTTCATGTGTCCATGCTTCGGAGGTATCACGGCGATCCAACCCACGTGTTAGATTTCAGCATTGTCCAGTTGGACAAGGACTTATCTTATGAGGAGGAGCCGGTAGATATTCTAGACCAGCAGGTTCATCAGTTGAGATCCAAGAGTTTCCCTTCTGTTTGTGTTCAGTGGAGAGGTCAGCCTCCTGAGGCATCGACCTGGGAGTCCGAGTCCGATATGCGGAGCCGTTACCCTCATTTATTTCCCGACTTAGGTACTTCCTTCTTCTGTCCGTTCGAGGATGAACTGTTATTTTAGAGGTGGAGAATGTGACGACCCAAAGGGGTCATCACTTATTTTATTACCCATTCTGTACTTTCGAGGCCTTGAAAACCTCATCTGTAGTTTCCTTGATTTGCATGCGCAGTCCGGGCGCATAGACGGACACCTTTAAATATGAAATTCTATGAACAATGCTAAGATTTGATATTAAAATTAATAAATTTGACCTCGATCAATTTTGGGTAAAAGGACCTGGACCCGTGATTTGACGGTCCCGAAGGGTCCGTAGGAAAATAAGGGACTTAGGCGTATGCCCGGAATCGAATTCTGAGGTCCCAAGCCCGAGAAATGAATTTTTGAGTAAAATTATTTTTTGAAAATATTTATGGAAATTGAAAATGAAATCTGATTAGAAAGTGATGGTATCGGGCCCGTATTTTGGTTCCGGCGCCCGGTACAGGTCTTATATATGGTTTAAGAACTTTCCGTAAAGTTTGGTTGAAATCGGATTTCGTTTGACGGGTTTTGGACTTAAAATGGAAAAATTGATCTTTTATGAAATTTGATAGAATTCATGGATTTTGAGGCTTAATTCGATGTATATAATGTTGTTTTGGCGATTTGATCACACAGACAAATTCGTAGGATGTTATGTGAGTTATCTGTGAAATTTGGTATCATTCCGAGTTGTATAGGTCAGTTTGGCACGTTGTTAGCGAAGTTTAGAAGATTTAAATTCCTAAGTTTGATTCTTGAGGTTTGGGGTGAGATTTCGAGTTTTAGCATTGTTTTGAATGTTCTGAAGGCTCGAGCGAGTCCGTAATATGATTTGGGACTCGTTGGTATATTCGGAATAGGGATCAAGTGGGCCCAGGTGCCTTCCGGGCACCTAACAGGGCTAAAAAAAACCATCAAACAAAGTTGTTGGTGCACCTGCTCTGGTGTGACTGCAGGTGCGATTGCCCAGCATCGCAGGTGCGGTCCCAGGCATCGCAGGTGCGATCACCAATGGCCTGGCCAGTTATCGCAGGTGCGGTCTCCACTTCGCAGGTGCGATCCCAGACCTCCCTAGCCCAATTCCGCAGGTGCGAGATTCCTCTCGCAAGTGCGAGGTTGCAGGTGCGGTCCCCAGAGCCGCAGGTGCGAGATCACTGTTCAGGCAGTGAGTTTTAAATACGGGTTTTTAACCCATTTTTCTCATTTTCCATCTTCTTCCTTAGGTGATTTCCTCCATTTTAAGTGCTTTCATCTAGGTCCTATAAGGTAAGTGAACTCTACCCGGAAATTTGTTTCATGCATGCATCCTAGCCTAATCAACTATATAAACTAGTGCAAAAATTCAAGAAAGTGAGTAGTAACCTAGAACTTGTGAGAACTTGAGAATTTTCTGTGATTTGGCCATGAAATCAAGTAAAAATCGTATAATAATGATCCTTAGGCTTTGGGTGAGTGTTCCCTTCGAGAATTACAAGAATCCGAGCGAGCGAGCCCGGGGTCGAATTTTGTTATTTTGGGAGAATGCATGGAAATGGATAATTTGGCTATGTAATTGAATTATTGAATCCTTATTGATATACTTGAGTTGATTATGCCTAGATAATACCATTCCGGAGTTGAATTCTAAAGGGAAGGCGGTGTTAGAGGGTTGATTGCTATATTTCTGACCCGAGGTAAGTGTTTGGTCTAACCTTAGCTTGAGAGAATAGGAGTTGAGTCTTATTTGCTACTTGCTAATTGTAGAGTACGATGTATAGGCATGGTGGCGAGTATCTATACATTGGTGTCTAGCATGACCGTGAGTCTTATTATTGCGAGTATTCTAATTTTGTTGTAACTTCCATGCTTAATTGATGATTTCTATTTGTTGTAAAGAGCATGTGAAAGAAATTGTGATCTTTGAACTTCGAGGAGCATTGGCTCAAATTGTGAAACGAATAATGAATAAATATGAGATATTACATCTTTGGAGCATTGGCTCATATTGTGAAACGAATAATGAAGAAATATGAGATATTACATCTTTGGAGCATTGGCTCATATTGTGAAACGAATAATGAAGAAATATGAGATATTACATCTTTGGAGCATTGGCTCAAATTGTGAAACGAATAATGAAGGAATATGAGATAATTACATACTTTGGAGCATTGGCTCAAGAGATAGAATAAATCATGGAAATTAAAGTGAAAGAAAGATAAAGAGTTATTGAAATATACCCTTGCCAGTTTATCGTTTTATTGTTCCCTTGCCGGGATTTAATTGTTTAATTGATGTTCCCTCGCCGTGATTTCTATTTATATTCTGTTACTCCCGTGCCCTTTGTTTGTGATTGTTGTTTGGGTGAGGAAGAGTGTTAAAGCACGAAGGGTGATGCCGTGCACTTGTTTTGGTGAGTATGAGAGTAAAGCACGAAGGGTGATGCCGTGCACTTGTCTTGGTGAGAATGAGAGTAAAGCACGAAGGGTGATGCCGTGCATTGTTTGATATTGTCTCCCTTGCTAGGATGTTGAGATTACTGTTATTGTTCCCTTGCCGGGATTCCTATTTCTATTCTGTTTACTCCCTTGCCCGTTTTTTGTGATTGTTTTTTGGGTGCGGAAGAGTGTTAAAGCACGAAGGGTGATGTCGTTCACTGTTCGCTATTGTGAGGAAGAGTGTAAAGCACGAAGGGTGATGTTGTGCCGTACGATGTACCATTCCGTACCAATATTCATTGATTATATTGTGAGGAAAGAGATTAAAAGCACGAAGGGTGATGTCGTGCCATGATTTACATTGATTACATTATACATTGCATAGTGAGGACGAGAGTAAAAGCACGAAGGGTGATGATGTGCCATGATTTAAATTGATTACATTATACACTGCATAGTGAGGACGAGAGTAAAAGCACGAAGGGTGATGATGTGCCATGATTTAAATTGATTACATTATACACTGCATAGTGAGGACGAGAGTAAAAGCACGAAGGGTGATGCCGTGCAAGCTTGTGATTTCTGGTCCTTATTGATATTCTGACCATGTTGTTCCTTTCTTTGTTAAGATTTATTATATGAAACTGTTATCTCCCCACAACATGTTCCCCTTCCCTTATTGATGGATTACTTCCTG
>ML347858.1:0-186471 GCA_005239505.1 Nicotiana paniculata | reverse complement strand
GCCTGGCGTTTGGGCTTTAACGCCTGGATAACGCTAGGCTAAGGCTGGCGTTTGGACTCCAACGCCTGGCTAACGCTAGGCTAAGGCTGGCGTTTGGACTCTAACGCCTGGCTAACGCCAGGTGCACTCCTCCTCGCCTCTTGAGCTTATTTTCGATGTATTTGCATCCATTTAGCTCGGTTTTCATATCCAATTCACCTACACATGAAATAGACTCTATTATGCACATAAAAAGTGTATTTTTATCATTAATGCACATAAAATGTAGGGCATATAACATGTTAAACTATGAATTCTAGTCTCGCATCAGTTAACGTAATACTGCTAGCCTGCTCGCGAATCATACATGCGAATCAGGTGCTCATATGAATACATACACAAATACAGGGTCTTCCTACTCGCGAATCACTCAAGCTACTCAGGCACCCAAAGTTACGCATATCCACATAATAAATTCATATTTTATCAAGAAAACAGTTTTTCTCAGGAAAGTGGTAAAATCTTTATTAAAAGAAACATGAAATATAGGTTTTGAAATCTTTGTTTTTGAAACTCATTTGTCAAGTTTAGTGATAATCCATTATACAACTCAGTCCAGGTACACATATATTCACAGCGGAAACAATTTTCTTTTTAGAAGGTTAACAATATGAACTCTAGATTTCTTTTAAACATTCAATTACGTTCCGGTCATATCAGCAGTTTAATATTACAGGCAGGGTTACATGTACACACATAAAGCATGCTAGTGGGTCCTAGGCTACCCGGACATGGCATAATAGTAGCTACGCACGGACTCCCGTCACCTCGTGCATACGTAGCCCCCGAATATAATATCATATACTGATTTAACTCACCTAAGGGGGACGATTCCCCCTCACAAAGTTAGAAAGGAGACTTACCTCGCTCTGAAATTCCAAAACCGGCTTCCAAGCCCTTCCAATGACTCCAACAGACGCATAACGCTCCGAAACTACCACATAAATGACAAAGTAATGAAAATTCATCCTAATACTCGCAACAAATTCAGATTATATACTTTCCCAACTCCGCTCGGAGAAATGACCAAAATGGCCTCGGGCCCACGTGCCCGGAATCCGAAATTTCTTGAAGATACATTCTACCCATAGCCTTACTAACTCAAATATATAATTTACTCAAATATTCATGCTCAATTCGTGGCTAAAATCAAAATTTTCACTTTCTAGGTTTTTTCTTCAAAAACCCCAATTTTCCCACAATTTCCCATATCAAATCATGCATCAATCTTGTATACAACTTGGAAATGAGAAGGAATCACTTACCTCTTGATGCTTGGTGAAATGTCCCTTGAAAGGCTCTCCCAAAATTGCCTAAACCATGAAAAATGAAGACAATGAACCCCAAATTCTTGTTTTAAAACATTCTCCCCGGGTCGATTTCTGCACCTGCGGTCCTTCCTCCGCACCTGTGATCTCGTAGGTGCGACAAAATCTCCCGCACCTGCGGTTTTTCCTCAACTTCATCCAAATCGCACCTGCGCCCCACTGTCCGCACATAAGGCTTCGCAGGTGCCGAAAATCCATCGCACCTGCGGTTCCCATCCATGCTTGCCCACTCTCGCACCTGCGGTGCCCAAGCCGCACCTGCAACCAAATCCTCGCAGGTGCGGTTACACCAGATGACAGCAGCTTCATCCCTTTTCCAACTTCAACTTTGATCCGTTAACCACCCGTAATCCACCCGAGGCCCCGGGACCCCGTCCAATTATACCAACCTGCCCCAAAACATGACACGGACTTGCTCGAGCCCTCAAATCACATTAAACAATGCCGAAATCACGGATTGCACTCAAATCCAATTCTTTAAGAACTTAGAATTTTAAACTTCTACATCTGATGTCGAAACCTATCAAATCACGTCCGATTCACCTCAAATTTTGCTCACAAGTCATATTCAACATTACGGACCTGATCCAACTTCCGGAATCGCATTCCGACCTTGATATCAAAACTTCCACTTTCGGCCGGATTTTTCAAAAACCTTCAAATTTCTATCTTTATCCAAATGACTCCAAAATGACCTACGATCATCCAAATTCACTTCCGATCGCGCTCCCAATTCCAGAATCACCATACGAGCTATTCCCAAAATCGGAATCCCAAACGGACATCAACCTCACTGATATGCACTTCAAGCCCCAATTCATGAAATCCTTCTAAAATTCTAACTTCCACAATATACGCCGAAATGCTCCCGGGTTATCCAAAACCCTATCCGGGCATACACCCAAGTCAGAAATCATCATACGAACCTGGTGGAACTTTCAAATCCTGATTCGGAGATCGTTTACTCAAAATTCCAATCTTAGTTGATTTCTCCATCTTAAGGCTTCTGAAATGAGAATTTTCTTTCCAAATCAATTCTAAACTTCCTGGAATTGAATTCCGACCACGCCCACGGATCATAATACCTGAATCGGAGATGCTCGCGACTTCAACTTGCTGAACGATGCGCTAGAACTCAAAACGACCAGTCGGGTCGTTACATATGATCTTCTCTTCATCCTCAATCACCCCTACCATTAATTTCATCAAAAAACCGCTCAAATTCCTCAAATTTTAGATCTAAAAATCTAAGACCCTAAAACTCCACATCCGACCGATTAGAGAACATTTGATGACTCATACCTACATGAGTCAATAGCTCTTGATGAGAGATATTGATTCATGTGGGTTTGAGATATTTTCAAACCCCGCTGGAACCCGGCAAGGTCCGACGACATCCTTTTTTCCGGCCAAAACCCTTTAAACGGGTATTCCCTTCTCCTTTTTATATTCATTGTTTGTTTTCTGTTTCTGTTCTGATAGTATGAAAACTGTAAGCATGTTGATCCCTATTTTTTACACCATTAACTTGATTCAGGTCCAAACACTGTATGATAATCATATTTAGTTAGTGTGCATGATTTTAGTTTAGGTTTTGTTTATCATTATCTTTGTGCATACATGACCATTTCTGCCTCTGTTTCCTTCTTGTTCGATTTTACATGCCTTGGTTTAGTCTAGATTTTGAATGGTAATCGATTGTTGGAATTAGTTGTTCTACTAATTATCAGTTAAAAGTTCCTTGGCTTTTAATCATAGTTCATTGATTATTCATCGATTAATTATGATTTTCCTTTTTATGGCGCTTGAATAATTTGACCTTTTCCCTTTAATCCATTTCTGATTCGTCAAACTGATGTTTGAATTGGGGATTCAAACCTGAATTGATTAGCTCGCTTATTCTGAATTTAGCATATGTCTGTTCAATGTTGGCCATTTCTTGAGATCAATTGATCAAATAAAGAGTAATTAAGGGGGTTGATTTGTTTAAGTTAATGAAAGAATTAGTCACATTTAGATTGAATTAAACTTAAAATCAGCTAACCTAAGGATTGAATTGATTGACTTAAACCAGAGTTGATACCTAATCCCAGTTAACTAAGGAACCTAACTAGGGTTAATCAACTAGAGTTAACAATAACCCAAGCAAGTTTAACCCTAGTTACCTAATGGTAATTTCAGGGACTTCAAGGGGTATATTAGGTAGTGTAGGTTAAGAAATCAGATTTTGAAGGGGTGTTTAGGCCATTTCATAGGCTGAAAGTTTCTAGAATAGGGGCAGTTGTCCCAAAGGATAAGGGTGACAGCTGCCCTATGTACTATTTCAGCTCTTGAAATGGGAATATGCCAAGGCATATCCCATTCCCAAGCCTCTTATAAATAGGCCCTTCCCTTTTAGACAATGGAAGATTTTTAGACACTGAAAAATCACCTAGACACTCATACGAGAACACTTTTTTCTTTCCATCTGTTTTATATTCTATCATCTGATTCACACTCTCTTAGCTACTGAAAAATACAAAAAAAGGGGATCAGAATAGTTACATTAATAAACAAAAGTCAGAAATATATTAGTGAAAAGATTTGGTTTCATTGAAGAATCACCAAGGTTGTTGTGGTGCCAGCTTTGTTTCTTGGTTGGTAGTCTGATTTCGAAATTTCTGGTCTAAATATTCGAGTTCTAGGTTGTTCCATCCTATTGGTTGTTGTTGGGTTTCTGGTTTGTTCTGCTTTCGTTGCTGCTGAATATGTCTCCTCTTAGCTGTTTTACTGTCTGCCTGACCTTTATTTGGTCAGGATCCTTGTTATTTTCTCTTCAAAAGAGGTATGTAACAATGAACTTTAAATGAAATTGTTATACTCAGAATTTGTTGTTAGTTTGATGTTGAAATGTTTGATTCTTGCTATGTTTTTGAGATTATGTCAAGCTGAATCTTCTTCTTTGTTCTTGGTCTATAAATCTGAAGTAATATTTAGTTGATATGATGTTAAGGAATTTGAATATATGTTGTGTGTGTAATATCTAAATCCTTATAGTTATCCTGTTTTGATTTTAAGTTGGTTAAATGCATTGAGTATTATTGGATATCAGTTTTGTGTTAGTCCATTAATGTAACAATCTGCACTAGGATGTTGAATCTGACCTCTTCTATGGTCAGATTTTTTCCATAAGATTGCAGAAATATGCTTTTGATTGGGTCTCTTTGGTCACTGAAGAGATTCAACAAGAAAGTCTCTAGATAGTTGGCACTAGGGTAGATGAGTTTGACTTCTTAATAGTCAAACCCACCCCTTAGTAGTGCATAAACAGTAGCCTAAGGTGATGGAAATCACCCCCTTACGGATATAAAGTGGGTAATCAAAAGGCTCCTAGAGAAAAGAATCTGAATACCTTAATATGATCAGATTTATTCTCTAAAACATGCCTAAAAATTAAAGTCATAGTATAAGTATGAGTTGAAAGTCACAAAAGATGACCTCTATGGAGTTGAATCTGACCCCTTTTATGGTCAGATTCAATCCATAAAGGCAGGAACATGTTCTGTTAAAGTGGTGTAAAGCATCATCAAGGTTGAGCCTAACCTCCTTTATGGTATGACTCATCCTATAAATGTCTGAAGGTCTGTTGTTACTACTGTCCAAATAGATTTAGTAAGCAAGTCTCCATATAGATTTAGACTTAGTTTAGCGTTGGCATTATGGGATTAAAGTCTGACCCATTCATGGTTAGGTTCACACCAAAAGAATGCATAAATAACTCTGCTTTTTAGTATAGCTTAGCACATCATCATCAGGTTTAAACTCGACCTCTTTTCATGGTCCTGTTTGGTCTGGTGGATGGATAGCACACCCAATTTTTTGGGGTGTTCCACAGATTACGAAAGAGGGCTCGCATGTACAGCCTTAGAAGAATTCAAGTCAGATAACTAGCTTGAAGTCTCCATTTTAGTTTCCTCTCTTTTGAAAAAAATGTATTCTCATAGTAGCAGTGATGTTGTAATTCTTCTATGTTGTAACCTAAACTGGAATGTACATTTAATTCTTTTTAGTGCCCACACTGATTTTGGAAAAGAAGGCTTTAGTAATGTCAAACTTACAATTCGTGTCCCCGTTTCTAAAAGTAGCATGGCGACAGTAGATAAAAATGGAGTGTATGTTCAAATTAGCATGTATAGGATGTTACAAACACTTATTGATTTGGAAATAGCTATTTCTGATTTTGGTTGTCTTCAATATAAGTCGGAATTAGTTAATTACTCCCAGTTCATTTCGCATCTTATAAATTTTCTGAAACCAACGTATGCATATTTTTACGAATAAATTTCGATTCTAGTAACCTGTGTTTTAAACGTCCAAGTCTGAACTGGTAAAGCTGTTAGCGCTACATATTTCCTTAAAAAGAAACTATAAAGTAGTTCTAGATTACAAATTCAAAAGCATTTAGAATTGGTATGATCTTGGTATTAAGACTAATCTGTCCAAAACTCTAAATTTCATTTTTGATAACCTGCATCCTCAAAAATCCCGCGATTTACTTGTGCTTAATCTGGTGAATCCTTGATACATATGAGTATGATTTTCCCAAACAATGTCCCTCTGATAACTGAAAAACAACATTAAATGTGCAAATTCTCTCCTAATTATCATGCAGAATTATTGAATGCAATGTTTTTGTTTATACCTGTATCTAGTAGAGTTTAGTTCAAATTATACAAATTCCTTCTTGTTAAATAACCAAATTAGGATTGGCCAAAAGAGTTGAAATAATTTAGGGTTTAATGTGGACGTAGCCCAAAATATGTTGTCCTTTAGGCTAATGAATATTATTTTAGGCAATCCTCTAGGTAGAATGATACCTTTAGTTTGAAAATTTGGTAAAGAATCGAATATTACTCCAAAATTACCATAACCTACACTCGGGAGTGAAAACTCGTGCCCCCGACCCTCAACTCCAAACAATTAATAAAAACGCACATAGCAATCACGGGTGCATTTCGTGTGACGTGTTTGCCATGTGTTCAAAAAACAACAAGTGCACGCCATCGTGACTTGTCCAAGATAAATACATAAACTTTCCAATCGGTCTTAAAGCTAAAATTCTCCTTTAAATAGAAAACATAGAGAATAATCGAACATCTCCTCAAAAAAGGCATTCTAAAACCGTCACGACCATAGTCTTGACTACGTAATCTACACTCGGGTGTGACAACTCATGTCCCCGACTTCAACTTAAACTATATTAAAATCACGTGTTGCGATTGTGGGTGCATTTCATGTGGCGTAATTGTAACATGTCTAAAAGCAGACAAGTGCACGTCCCCGTGACTTGTTTTCAAGATAAATTCATAAATGTCAAAAACGGTCCAGAATTAAAAGGTTAAGCACACAATAGGCTGAAACACGTAAACAATCAGATAATTTAGGTCAAATATTAATAGTTAAGTGACCGTGCCAGAACCACGGAACTCGGGAATGCCTAACACCTTCTCCCGGGTTAACAGAACTAGTATATGTACCCGCGGGATGCGCGGATCGATTCAAAGGAAAAAAGAGCCGAAAGAGATAACAAAAACATTTGTATATTGCAGATTAAATTTTGCGATCAAATTCAAAAGAACTAAAATAAAAAATAAAATAGATGAATTTAATTTGAGCCAATATTGGAACCCAAGTATGATTCAAGACCTAATGACAGTATTATACTAAGGAATTTCCCCAATAGCTGCTAGCTTAGAAATATGGTGCTCTCCAAAACCTATAAACAATAAAAAAAGATTAAACATCAAGTTTTGAGTACAATTTATAAGGAAAGAAGTCACGTAAAATAATAGTTCATTGTTCACCTTTTTTGTGTTCACTGATGAAAGGAAGAAACTTGACAGATAGATGAAGATTGTAACTTAACTGGTCACAATCTTCTTTGCTTCAATCCTTTTGCTGATATTTATATAAAAAATATATATTGAACAACTTAAGATATTAAACTTTCACGATAAATTTATAAAAATTGTAAGTCTAAGGCAAAAAATCTGCTTAACATTAAGGAAATCACAACCATGTTTTTCAATTAACACCTTATTCAAAATTCAGCAAAGCGTTAAAAAAAGAATAAAAGTGAAAAATAAAATAGCTTTGAAATGAAAACTATATTCTGCGACAGATTAAGAAAGAGATTGTGAAATTGAGTACAGATGACCAGGCAGTATATCAACAAATAATATTCCACATTTACATAAACTCTTCGATGACAGAGATGAAATTAAAAGCAAGTTCAATTTACATATTAGCAGAAAGAAAACACGATACAAATCATGCTAACACAAATATATACAACATTGTTATATCACAACACATGACATTTTTAGTTAAAACAGAATTGCGACATTGAATAACAACAACAACAACAACATTGAACAAATCAACATTTTTCTTTCTTGCACACATATCAGCTACCGATTTACTATGCTCAGTTTCATCAAATAGTCTTCTCACAAGACGACCATTAATCAATATATACACTTAAAGGAGCAAAATACCAATCCAAGTACAGGTACGATGCAAAACATGCTATAAAGAACTAACATGAAAAAAGCTGTAAGAGTTCAATATAATCTATGAAAATGTTCATTTTCACTCCCTCCATTACTAAGATATTCCAATATAAATTTTAATTATTTGAAATTAGGATATAAGCCAAAAATCTTGCATTCAATTGAACGCATAAGCATAACTTTAAGCCGACGCTTGATTATAATTATTTCTTGCAATACAAATAATCCTTACAATTAACAGTCCAGATATTGGTATTGATATCAAAGTTGAATACTACTAATAATAGAGAATTAACTTGACGAAACAAATTTAACCTCCTGAATTCTTCAAATCGTGATTTTTGAAACCTGAATATGAAGTTGAAATCAAGGTCTTTAAAAGTAGTTGTTGTATCAATTTGTAATTCAAGCTTATACGTTATTCTGCCAAAAGTTGATCTTCAAGCCAAACAGTTGATGAATAGTGTAATTGGATTTCTAATGATCACGAATCGGACCTAAATCATTGAACAGACTGGAAGTTTTTAGTGATAAATAATTTCTAGCAACTAAATAACTTAACTTGTGTACTACTCATTATATTAGTACGTGAATATCTTCTTTTGAGTTGGTCCATTTAGCTTTAGGAAATCCAAGCCACAGTACTTAGTCACAAGAACGAAAATAATTCTAATAAGCTTTGAGCATTCTTATAACTACCTAATGACCATTCATTGACAGGAAAACCCAGAAAAAAGCATATGATTTTCAGAATAAAGAAACACTAATTCTACGATCATGTATGTGAAAGAAGAAAATTGCCCCATATAAAAAGAGTAGAACTGACTAACTCTAAATTTGTAGGTCGCTACTGATGGCAAGTACCACCACTTTGAATTTTATTTCGTTGCAATTAAGCACATATATTATGGAAGAAGTTAGAGATCTCACCTTTACTTCTAACTTTTTCATTCTCTTGACCATGTATTTGTCATCATTTGTCGAGTAGATGAAGCTTCCACTTTTTCCAGAGGAGCTTAGCCCTATGAGAGGGCCATAAATAGACAATATATACTCTGTTGCATCCACCTTTAATAACATTCTTAAAGCCCTGGATAATATATAGGTAAAAAATACTTAAAGTATTGTCTTTTACACACCAAGTTTACTAGCTCTAGCACCAGATTGACGTGTGTATTCTAGTTCAAAAGGCATTGGGCATTATGTTAGAGTGTGACCAATAAAACTATTTCTTGTTGTAATGGTATAAAGAAGATGCATTATGTTGTATGCATATAGAACAGATTATGCAACTTGCTATGTTTATGATTTTATAGATTTATAAGGGTAATAAAGATTGTAAAAGGGGAAGGGCAAGAAGCTTAAAGTCTCTTTGGTAGGTATCAAACCTAAAATTACAGCATTATCAAAGAGCTTTTCACTGTTTTTTATTTTATTTTGCCTGCAGAAGGCAGCATTAATGTGGTGTATATATGCATATCGGGGCTAATACCAGGTTTGACCATCTTACTATGAAAAATGAAAAAGCTTGTCTGTTATCTGCTAGCTTGCGGCTCTGAGATATGAGAATAATGCAAGTCACTAAATTTGGAGAGATACCACTTTGCAGACCTTTCTCTAGCATCTTATAAGCCTATTCAACCCTTCTGTATGACCATAAGTCTATTCTTGTGTACACGTCGAATATTAATTTTATATACTATGCATATTAACAAATCTATGTTTTTTATTTTTAATAAAACATCTTATAAATTGATCGAAAGTGATAAATATTATGCATTAAAGTGGTTTATATGGGGTGTCTGAAAACCATGTCGGACATAAAAGTTAAAACTGAATTCATAAAGAGACGATAAAAAGCTTTATAATATTTTCATGAGAACAATATGAATTAACATAAAAATTGACAATTGTCAATCACTGATTCAAATAAACTTGCCTATTATCTGCTAAAATTAACATGTCTAAAAGCAGACAAGTGCACGTCTCCGTGACTTGTTTTCAAGAAAAATTCATAAATGTCAAAAACGATCAAGAATTAAAAGGTTAAGCACACAATAGGCTAAAACACGTAGATAATCAGATAATTTAGGTCAAATATTAATAGTTAAGCGACCGTGCCAGAACCACGGAACTCGGAAATGCCTAACACCTTCTCCCAGGTAACAGAATTACGTATCCGGATTTCTGGTTCGCAGACATTTTTAAACAGAGTCAAAAATTTCCTCGGTTTGGGATTTCAATAAATAACTGGTGTCCCGAAACACCGTATAAAATCCGGGTGGCGACTCTGAATTTAAATAAATAATCCCAAATCCGATTTATGTCAATTAAATTGGAAAAACTCCATCACCCTTACATGGGTGAAAAAGGAGGTGTGACAGAGTAGTTTCAAGTTGGAGGTTTTAAATTATTTTAAAATAAAAAAATAAAATTACAAAAAATAAAAAACTGCAAATTCAAAATTTCTTGTTTTTTAAAGAATTTTTGTTTCTTTTTAAAAATAAATAGTTTATTTATTCAGAAAGTATTCTTGAGAACAATAGAATAAAATAATTTATAAAACATATATATCTAAATAATATTATCTACATTTTAATGAATAAAATAATAAAATTTTTATATTTTATATTTATTGTTTTTTGATATTTTAATAAGTATCTATAAAATAATAAATAAAATATTTTATAATAAAAAACGAAAAATTAATAAAAGATGTCCAATCACATTGGAGAGTAGTTTCAAGTTGGAGTTTTTAAATTATTTTAAAATAAAAAACTAAAATTACAAAAATAAAAACTAATTTTATTCGTTAAAATTTAGATAATATTGTCGAGAATAGTAGAATAAAATTTAAAATAAAAGAATATTTCAAAAGTAATAAAATATATATCTTCTATTATATTACAAAAAGTAGTAGACAAAATATTTAACAAAGTAATATGCTAATAAAAATTTGTATTAATAATGTAAAATTACTAAATAATAGATAATATAATAAAGAAAAATATAGAACAAAAAATTTCTTCAATGATTATATAAGCCCTTTAAGTTTTATTATTAGGTATATCGTATGTTCAAACAAGCCCGGTCATAATTTAAGTTAATTAATATTATTTAATATTGATCTCGCATCGCGCGGGTACGACTACTAGTCTTTATTAAACCCACAAGATAAGTGATGAAGGATTTAAACTTGGATATATAAATTGACGAAACGTCATTTGCAGTTTGTGTTATAATATGAACTAAAAAATTACATGTGGTTTTTACATAAAATTTTATGACCTTGTTTAGTTAAACAAGATTTAAACAAAAAAATTAAATTAAAAAAATGCACTTAAAAATTAGTAAGATTCAAGATCAAGGAAAACAATAGAAAAATAAAATGATATGAGTGTCAAATTGTACACCCAAAATCATATCCCAATTTTTTTTACAATTGAACATTACTCAGAAATAACTGCTTATATAATTTAAGATTGACCCAGTTAAAACTAAGTAATCTGGGTGTAAAGCGTAAACACTAGGAGGGTTCGGTTGAGTGCTTCCAAGGGAAAACCATACAGAAAAGTGGTAAACTGCAGTAGCCAGAAAAAGAGTAGGTAGTCTGATCATTCTTGAGCTATGATGTAGATTACACTTGCAACCCAACACTCAGGGCAGCCACGCACTACGGGCGGACGAAGTCTGCAAAAGGGATATATGTCCTAACAAGTAACATGTATATGACACATTACCTAATCTTCAGCAAACAACAAACAAGGCACTATTACATTCTATCAACCTATTATACTTAAGACTGCTGTTAGGCTCTTTTAATTGCAGGCACATTGTGACTCGTCCTGCCACCCGAGAATCTTAATGGAAGTAATACTCCACAACCACTGCAAAAAGCTTGTCGGAGACGGGTAGAAATAGGCAGGGCAAAACTACGTGGACTACCAAGTGTTACAGGAAAATAACTAGTTCTTGAAACAAAGTTATTAGCTTGCCATCTCCACATCGCTTTTTACTGCTTTTCCTTCAGCTGCACAGGCTGCCTCTGAAGCTGTGGCCTCAGCAAACTGGGTCCCTGCAGTCTTTAGTTCCCCTCCTGCAAATGCATTCCTCATTTGATTAGAATTTGAATCTACTTCCATTGCGGACGCCCTTGGAGGTGACGCAGGTTGCACCTCCACATCAGGATATGCAGCCTTGAACCGCGCCCTAAGCCCTTCATCAACTAATCGTACCCCTTGTAATTGGTTTCCAAGTGCCATCCACCTGATACATTTATGGATCGTCATATTGAGAATTTATCTTAACTAAGTGCAATGGAAAAATATGATGACATTAAGTCATTTCTCTGCGAATGCTGTCTAATAATGTTTACTAATTACTCTCTTCACTAACAAAAAACTCTCGAGAATCTTTCTGTTTTTCTCTTTTTTTGGGGAGAACATACAAGAGAAGAGAATTAATTAGTATTCCACTAAATATGGGGATATTATCAAGCTTTTATATTTAAAATTAAAAAAGAATAAAAAGACCTTCTTCTATTGTACTAGCACTGACCCACAAACCTAATATTATTTCAAGCAGAAAGGACTAATTTTTGACATCACATATGGTAGGATCATATTCTTATGTTCTAAGATGTGATAGAGGAAGTACTTTAAATCAAGAACATAAATTATTAGTAGAAGTTAGAAGCCCAAAATAGTTCCCTCCATATGTGATAGTTCGGGTGCAACATTCTTAAAAACCATGTTTAATAGTCTCAGACTCTCAGTTGAAGAATAGCAAGTAGATCAAGAAATGCATACCCAGCATGAACATTGTGCATCCGAGCAAATAACTCCAACTTTCTTGTCCTTGGACTAATTCTTTCGAGCAAAGGATACATCTAACATGTCAAAGCAAAAGCATAGTTTATGTATAACCCAACAACAGGTCTAAGTATCAAGAAAAAATAAGAGTAGATGCTAAAATAGTACTCCCTCTGTCCCAATTTGTTACACGGATTTCAATAGTCGAACTTCTTAATTTTGACTATGAATTCGAACATAGAATATTAAAGTTTTTTGAAACAAAAATTACATATTTGGAAACTACATAAAAAGTACTATAAGTCACGATAATTAACAATTCAAAATATTCAAAAGGCATATGCAAGAAAATGTGGTCAGAGAAAAAACTCTTTTGACTCTTGAAATCCAAATTGTATCAAACAAATTGGGTTTGACTCTTGAAATCCGAACTATATCAAACAAATTGGGACGGAAGGAGTAACATAGAATCACAACCACTAAACTTAACGTAACACTTAAGGGTCGGAAAACAAGTTATCCTAGGATTAATTATCCCGCGATTAGTTATCCTGGGATTGTTATCCCACCCTCCTATAGGGATAAAAATAACACTACAATCCCGGGATTAGTTATACCGCGATTTTATCCCAGCCAAACGTGGGATAAACTCAATTCATATTTAATCCCGGAATTAATTATTCCTTATCCCTCGTACCGGACGAGCCCTAAGAGTACAGAAATTTAATAAATTAGGCTATTGCATGAACACCAATAAACGTGTCTGCGCTTTGAAGCTTTCAGTTTCTGGCTCTTTTTTTCTTTTTCGAAAAGAATAGAAGAATCCAAATTTTTCTCACCTCATCTGGCTTACGACTCGTTTCCCGAACCTCTGCTACAATGACATCAGTATCAATATTCCTGTTTACCTCTGGATTTCCCTTTATTCCAACAAGGCAGTGTTCTTTGCTGTGATTGAGCCAATGGCCAGTCCGGCCAGTTCTGATGATTCGCTGAAGTTGATTGGTCTTAACCCAAATGATCTCCTCGACACGTTTGTAACCCCAAAGTTCTAGACTGCAAGAATGGTATCAATGTAATGGAACTTAGCAGTCATAACTCTTTTATTCACAGAGCAGGAATTACATAATTTAAAAACAAAAAACCAAATGACGACCTGAGTCTTCAGAGTTCTGTCAACTTCACCACAAACTAGAACAAGTAAAATTTGCCCCAAGGTTAACAACGCGAACTCCTATGTATTTTTTTAAATAAGCTTCTACTTGGTAATTTAAAGAAACATCCCGACTTGCCTATTCAGTAATTAACAATTCATATCTCAGGCTCTCTTTTACCACTGAAATTATTACCGATATATAGCAAACTCTAAGCCCATCATCATGACAGAAACAACTCTTGAACAGATGGTATTGCGACAATGCACATAAGTAGTAGCCAACAAGCAGTTGTTAGTGACTGGCTTTGTGACAATCAACTATGCATCTTCTGATATTGTTTTATTTTTATAAGGTAAATATGCATCTTCTGATTTTTATTTTTTTTCTTTTTGGATAAATCAAGTAATCTCAAACTTGTTTCAAACTGTTAAATTATTGAACTGTGTGACCCTCTCTTTAAAAGCTTAAGCTATTAGAGAAGGGTTTTTTTTTAAGAAGCAAGAAGTTATATTGCTCGCACCAAGAAGATGCAATGATTACAAAAAAAAAAGGGGGGACACTTTCATTTATTTGTTTGCAAAACCACCTCCTCACATGTGGACCTAACTCTTGTTCCAAGCACATAGAGATATATTTGATGACGCCTCTCAGCGAGACTCAAATCTAGGACCTCTGCCTCCTCTGGTACCATATTTAATTGTTTGACCAATCATCCAAAACTTAAGGTAAGAGGTGAGTGTCCCAGCACATTTATGGACCATTTTGCCTGCCTTTTTATATCCGATGTTAGATACTATCTACCCTCGTAAGTTAAGCTGGTATTGGGGGTTCACACATAGACCTTAATGCTGATTGTGTGAGAATAGGTTCGCCAAAGATTGGGCGTGATTTCATGTTAAATAATTGAAATGTATGAACATCTCATCTAGAAGTTTAAGTTAGTATAGAACCTTGGAGACCCGGGTTCAAGTTCTAGAAGAAACAAAATAAACTATGTGATTCCTTCTCATGATCTGCCTAAACTTTGACGGGCTGAGTTACTATCGGTGCTAGTGAGAGGTAGTATGTACACAGTGGAATAGTCGAGGTGGACGGACACCATCATCATTAAAGAAAGATTTTAAGTCAATGGAGAGATACACTTCAATTTATTTATTTTGTTTGCAACACAAACAATTGGAAGAAAGATAAATGCTTTTTTAGCCTATGCCCCATTGTTATAGGATCCCCATTACTTGCATCATTTTAACAACCAAAAAAGCCAAGAATTATGTTATCACCGCTAATAATGATATTCCACAAGAATGATAGACAAGTCACTCACTAATAATAATGACATTTCACAGAACAAAATATCAAAGAGCCTACCATGTTATGCAGCGTCATACTACAGATTTTACACATCTAAGTCAAGCTATACCTGTCTACTTTTGTTATCACATAGCAGAGAAGAGTTTTATAGATTGAGAGAGAGGGAAGAACTCTAACCATTCCCGCCCAAGCTCCATGGCACGTCCAGTCACCCAAAGGAATATAAGACCATCAGTTTGCAGAGCAGGGACATTTAGAGTGCGCATTTCATCATCAGCCATTGTCCCATAAGGCAATTCCATATGAATGTCCCATGGTGGGTCAGCCATTATAATTCCAAACTGCCCTAAAATATCCACTCTAAATGACCGTATGTCACAATTAATCCATTGTGGTTCACCAAGCTCTACTTCTGAACAGTAATGAGCACGCTGAGGCTTCAAAGGCTTCGGAGGGGGCAAGGTAGCTGCTCCCATCATCAGGGGTGATACATCTGGTGTCGAGTCAAGCTCATAATGGACATATTTGCATGTCTGCCAATTAGATGAGTGTAAGTAATCTATTTCCAGCAGATAAAGCAAATCCTTGAGTAAGCAAATTAGTCATGGAAATTACCTTCATGTGACGGCAAGTATCAAGAAAAGAGCAATCACCTAAGTTGACATCAGTATGCACAGCAATTATTCGCCGAAAATGAACCTACAATGCATTATAATAAAGTTATCGTATCAATCTGAAATAAAGGTAATGATTAACAAGTGCTTTTAAAAGGGAGAAAAGGCAAAAAACGGCGGGATCCATGGAGCTTGAAGCACATGCTTCTTTAAAGGAAGTGCAAAACTTACAAAAAATTAAAAATACCATACATATATGAATTAGTACAATGATAATCAAAATTCCAATTACATAACTAACTTTGACTTTCAATATGCTACAATGAAGATACCAATCCACCTCCTCAAAGTTGAGAATCAAAGAATCCACTATTTCTCGTTGGGTCAATTTCTGTGTCTCCCCACATGTGGGAATATACTGGGTATGTTGTTGTTTGTTGTCAATTTCTGTGTCATTGTTTGAATCGCACACTTAGCTAAAACCCATAGCTTCGCCCATGAAGCGACAACCCCTCGCTTAGCCCATGAAGCGACAACCCCTCGCTTCGCATCACTTTAAGTTACAAAGCAATGGCTTTTAGTAACATTGTGATTAACACCATCTACAATCTTCATTAATGGTTAGGATTACTATTCTATGTTCGAAACAAATAACAAATTCAGAACTCTAATTGTGATAAGATATTTAAAGCAGTGACACCTAAAATGATTTGGTCTAACCTTATCACAAGCAATATAGGAACCAGATTGGCGTCGACAATCTTCCTTTGTTAAAGCTGAACAATATTCCTTCACCTGGGAACCACCTTTGCTTTTGAACTGAAATAACATTCATATAAAAAGCCACCAACTAATATGAGATATGTGCTACAAAGGTTTTGGGAAAGAAACAAGAGATAAGAAAACACGTGCAGCAGAGCAACATAGGAAATTCAATCAATATGGATAAGAGAACCCATTTCAACTAAAAGGCTACAAAACGAAGTCAGGGAGAAGAAGAAATGAATTTGAACACTGCAATTGAAGTAGAAGTATGAAATTGCTGTGACTTAGGAAATTTCACTTATTTCCACAGTTCAATGTACCAAAGAATGCAAATTAATCAGCTCATCATATCTGCGATAATTTTATATTAGAAGTCAGCATCTATTTGTTCAATAAAATTATCAATCAAAGCATATGATGAGATGAAATCGATAAAGGTGGAATATCCAATACCCTTGCAGCGACGGCAGATTCCTTTGCGGTAGGTCGATGAATAAGGTCCAACAACTCCTCCCCAGTTTTCGATTTTTGCATTTCCTTAAAACTCTTTTTATTCAACATATTTTCTAAATCCTTCATGTCATCTTCTTCTGTCCTAGGTTTCAAAGCAATAGAATTTCCTCCTCCTACAAACCCACCATTTGGCCCCATTGGTGGTCTAGGCATCGGTGGCGGAACACCAACACCTCTAGGCATCCCCATCATACCCACCATACCTCTATGCCCACCTCTCGGACCCATATTGCCGGGAAACATAGCTGTCATCCCCTGCATATGGGAATGCTCCCACATTTCACTCATTGCCCTTCCCATTCCCATAAATCCTCCATTATCACTTCCTCTTTTCATCATTTCCTGATTATTATTATTATTATTATTCCGGTTACCTCCACTTACACTACTCCCCTCATTTTGCTTACTTTCGGGCAACTCTTTCAATAACCTAGTCCTATCAATATTCAACACCATAACCCTAGATTTTCCACTAACAACAAAATTCTCCAATTCTACACAAGCATTATCCTCCGCCATTGATTTCAACGCCATTTCCACAGCCATTATTGGCCCCGACTCCCCTCCGAGCTCCCTAATTGCCGCCTTTTCAGCAGCCGTATGCGACTGATCATTCTCTAACTTCCTTAACAAAGTAGACGAATCAATAGCCGTAAACGGCACTCTCTCTAACAAACACACTGCAACCATCGCCCTTACGACGGACGACGGTCCCCCCCATTCATCAATTACCATTTTATCCCTCTCATTAACGCTTCCAGAAGCTTCCGAAATAGGTTTTGCGTGTGCACCACTGCTAGAATTGTGGTTAATCTTCGGGGGGACGAGTAAATTAGGGTTAGGGTTAGGGGTATTAGGGAGGGGGTAGGGTAAAGGGGTAAATGGTTTCCCATTGAAGGACGAAATGGTCTTGAGGGAGAGGTCGAGTGAAGAGACGATGTCGGGAACCAGGGTTTGTAAAGAGGCGATGAGTTCCAATTGAGCATTGTGTAGGGTTTGTATACGGGTTTCGTGTTGTTGCCGGAGCTCCTTCACGGCGGCGATTTCGTCGGTGCCGTCCGAGTGAGTTTCCATTGTTTGATATTTCTTTCAATCTTAGCTTCAGATGGCGAGGTTTAATTATCAGTGGGAAGGGTTTCTGTGAGGGTTTTTTGCTGATTCTTGTACATAATTTTAAAATATTTTAAAGGATAAATTACACTAACCACTCCTATTATATGACTCAAACTGCAAACATAACCTTTATGTTCTTAGAAAATACTACTTACTATATAAATATTAATTTTAATAATACAATTTCCTTTTTACAAGGGTATTAAGTGTTAAGATTTTAACAATACTTATTTCCACTCTACATGTGTGCGGGCGCAAAAGAGTTCAATATGTGCACATATCTTTCATGGAACAAAAATAGTATAGTTGATAGTTTCGTTAAATATGGAGCCATACATGCAGATAGCAGTAGTTGCCTTTCTTTTGCATAACCACCACTTTTTGTCAGTACTCTCTACCAGGAAGATCTAGCTGGAAAAATGCACCGGAGGCTCGTTAAAAAATCCAACCAAATTTTCCCTAATCCTACCCCCCAAACGACCTTTGTTGTATCTCCCTCCTCTAGTAGTAATAGTAGTAATATTTTGCCCAGTAATGCACCTCGTGCAGGGGTGCTTGTAATACATACGACATGTAATAGTTTAGTAACTTCCATGCCTGTAAGGCACTTTAGCTCCCTTTAATAATGTAATGTTTAACTTTTATTTATATAAATCTATCCTTTTGACCAAAAAAAAATCAATAATCAAATGCTTTTATGCAATCTATCAAAGTTGGATTAACGTAATAATTTGATTCCTTATTTTGTATACTTGCGTTTCAAAATGTGTTAATTGAGCGTGTAGCTATAATGACTGAGGTTGAATGAATTAGGAAAGTAAAGGGAAGATATTTCTATATTGGGGGGGTCTTATGTCAGACACGTGGATGGCGTGGATAATTATACATAGCGGGCAGGCCTAATTCATTTGGTTCATTTGGGTTTTGGAATTAGTGTTATTGGGGCAGTAGAGGCAGATTAGAGTAGGTCCAATTACAATTTAGCCCACAACCACCTTAGTGAAGAGCTTATAAATTCTGTTACAACTTCCTAACTGATTTCTCTCTCTACCTAACTCTCTCTTCTCTTCTCACCTCTATCATCCCTCTCTTCTTCTTTCAGGTTACTCGTGGAGTAATGTAGCTTTCATTGTAAAATAAACATTGTTGTAATCCCAATTCAATTAAAATCAATAAAGAAATCCTGTTTTTTCTCATTATTTTCTTCTTAATCTCGATTACAAATTCTAGTATGTTACAACTAGTATTAGAGCTGAATCCTGGCACCATGACAGTTCCAGAAACTCGAGCAAAGGCCATAGAGGAAAATGTCAAAAAACTGGAGACCTGGTTGCATAGTTACATGGCGCAAACAAATAAAAAATTGGATTCCACTGATTCTAAAATGGATGATCTAAACCACAAATTGGATGTGATGAAGGAAAAATTGTTCGTGAACAAGGATGAAATCTTGGGTAGTGCTCCAAACGAGGTTCACCATTTGGATGGATCGAGCAGCAGAATGAAGATGATGGAACCACAGGAGATTTCGCTGCTAAATTCTACTCGAACAGTATTGCTACTAAGGTGGATTTTCTTTACTTTGAAGATGGGGATCCCAGATCTTGGCTTCGAAAATGTGAAAGGTATTTTCATTATAATCGTATAGTTGAACCACAACAAAACGTAGATATTGCAGTACTTCACTTGAATGGGAGGGCAGAGTATTGGTATTTCTCATATCAATTGAGTAGAGGTATGGTGAGATGACCTGATTTTGTTGAGGAAACCTGTAAAAGGTTTAATGATTCTGATAATAGTAATCTAAACCTACTGGGGTAGTTTAAAAGAATTGAGCAAAGGGGAACTATGAATGAATATTTGGAGAAGTTTGAAGATTTGAAGGCTTGGGTATTAATCAAACACCCAACCATTCCTGACGAATTCTTTCTAGGCTTTTTCATTGAAGGACGTAAGAAAGAAATCAGGCATACAGTTAAAATGCTTGATCCTTTTTCCCTAAGTTAAGTTGTAGAAAAGTCTAGACATAGGAAATAATTACTGGATTCAGTAAGTAGGAAGAACAAAATAAGTAGAGGAAGAAAACCTACTCAATACAATTCATACAGTGGGGCATCAGGGAGTAGAGCATCTAGTAATACACAAAAAGAGAATTACTCTAACTCTACCATCTCTAGTAACAAGTTTTTTGAAGCAAGGAAGGCCAGGGGTGAATGTTATAGATGTGGAGAGAAGTACTTCTCAGGTCATCAATGCAAGGTTAAGCAGTTGAATACCTTGCATGGTACTACTGACAGGATACGATAGAGGAGAACCAAGGAATGGAAGAAATAGAAGAAGCTAAAAATGGTCAAGAAGGGATAATTGATGAGGCCATAAGTCTCAATGCATTATCAGGTACTATGACCTCTACTACCATTAAATTGAAAGGGATGTATGGAAAATAGAAACTAATAATTCTAGCTGATAGCGGGAGTACCCATAGTTTTGTGGCCAGTAGCTCTGCAAAATAATTGGGGTGTGTGATTAAGAAAGATGCACCTATGAGGGTTACTGCAGCTAATAGTAGCCATTTGATGAGTTATCACTCATGTCCCTCATTCAAATGGAAGATAAATGGAATTGATTTTGAGCACAAGCTTAGGCCGTTGGATGTTGGAGGGTGTGACATGGTGTTAGGAGTAGATTAGATGAGAAACACAACCTAGTGTTATTTGACTTCATTGGCTATAGGCTCCAAGTGAGTGTCAATGGTAATAGGGTAGAACTGAATGGATTCTCCGAAGAGGACCAACTACAAGCTATGACTGCTTATGGGATTAAACAACTGCTGAAGAAGGGGCAAATGATGTGGGCACATTTATTCTCAATCTCCGCTAAAGAAGTAAAAGTTACAACAGAGTTACTTGAAGAGATCATATCAATGCTCCAGGACTTTCCCAAGGTGTTTGTAGATCCCAAGACCTTACTACAAAGAAGGGCCCATGACCACTTCATTCCCCTCAAGCATGATGCAGCACCAGTGAGAATCTGATCCTACATGTATAACTATTTTCAGAAAATGAAATAGAGAAGCAAGTAAATAAAATGTTAACTAATGGAATTAATCAACCTAGTCACTCTCCATTCTCCTCACCAGTGCTCTTAGTTAAAAAGAAAGATGGTAGTTCGAGATTTTTCATTGATTTTAGGGAGCTTAATAAGATGACAGTTAAAGATAAATTTCCTATACCATCGGTAAATGACTTAATGGATGAACTCAATGGATCTTGCATCTATTTAAAGATTGACTTGAGAGTCGGTTATCACCATATCAGAATGAGAGAGAATGACATTTTCAAAACTGCATTCAGAACTTATTTAGGACATTATGAGTTCAATGTAATGACCTTTGGCTTGACCAATGCATCTGCCACTTTCCAAAGCCTAATGAATCATGTTTTCAAACCTTTTTGAGAAAGTTTGTGCTGTTTTTTTATGATATATTAATCTACAGCCCTAAATTAGAAACTCATGCACTACATCTTAGAACAATGCTAGAAGTACTACAGAAGGAGTAGTTTTATGCCAAGTTGTCCAAATGTTCATTTGGATGGGATAAAGTGGGATTTTTAGGGCATATTGTCTCAGGGAGGGGTAGCTACTAATCCTGCTAAAATTGAAGCCATGTTGTCTTGGCCTGTACGAATATCTATCAAGGCTCTCAGAGGATTTCTAGGGCTCACAGGTTATTACAAAAGGTTTGTTAAGTCCTATGGATTAATCAGAAGACCACTGACAAACCTACTAAAAAAGAATGCATTTCAATGGAATGGGGAAGTAGAATTGGCTTTTCAACAGTTGAAAGAAGCTATGGCAAATAATTCCAGTTTTGGCTCGAGCTGATTTCACTAAACCTTCTATAGTGGATACTGATGCATGCTCCACTAGGATAGGGGCTATATTGATGCAAACTGGCAGACCTATAGCTTATTTTAACAAGGACCTTGCTCTTAAGCATAGAGGCATTCTACTTATGAGAAAAAATATATGGTTGTGCTATCAGCTATAGAAAAGTGGAGACACTATTCGCAAGGGGTATTTCATTGTTAAGACAGACCACCAGAGTTTAAAGTACTTATTAGAGCAGAAGGTCACTACAACATTACAACAAAAAAGGGCTAACAAAGCTTTTGGGTCTGGACTATGAGGTGCTATAAAAAAGGGGTGGAAAACAAGGTGGCAGATGCCTTGTCCAGGAGACATGAAGAGGACTCTACCCTATTAGCCCTTTCCACCACTCAGGCTACCTGAATTGAAGAAGTCTGTGCTAGTTATGAATCTGATCCCTTAGCCTTACAACTACTTAGTGAACTATCAATTTCTCCCTCCAACAACCCAGACTATTCATCACAGCAAAGAGTTATAAGATACAAACACAAGAGTGTTTGAGTGGCTGTGCTACCATCATCCCAGACTATTCATTACACCAAGGAATATATGGATGTGCAACCAGCTATAGAAAAATGGAGACACTATTTGCAAGGGGGGAATTTCATTGTTAAGACAGACTACCGGAGTTTAAAGTACTTATTAAAGTAGAAGGTCACTACAACATTACAACAAAAAGGACTAACAAAGATTCTGAGGCTGGACTATGAGGTACAATATAAAAAAAGGATGGAAAACAAGGTGGTAGATGCCTTGTCGAGGAGAAATGAAGAGGACTCTACCATATTAGCCCTTTCCACCACTCAGGCTACCTGGATTGAAGAAGTCTGTGCTAGTTATGAATCTGATCCCTTAGCCTTACAACTACTCGGTGAACTATCAATTTCTCCCTCATCAACCCAGACTATTCATCACAACAAGGAATTATAAGATACAAACACAAGATATACATTGGAAGAAGCACTACATTGAAAAATAAGATTTTAGAGGCCTTGCATCAGTCACCTATTGGAGGGCACTCAGGTCAATGGGGGACCTATAGGAGGATACAATCTATATTTTATTAGCCAAACATGAAGTCAGAGATTTGCAAATGGGTAAGTGAGTGTGATGTGAGTCAAGTAGTTAATCAGAACACAATTCACCCACATGGGCTTTTACAACCCCTTCCTATACCCACACAGGCTTGGCAGGACATTTCATTAGATTTTATAGAAGGTTTACCCATTTCTGGGCACAAAAATGCAGTCTTGGTGGTAGTGGATTGATTTACTAAGTATGGACACTTCTTAGCACTCAAACACCCATATACAACTCAAGATGTATCAAAATTGTTTCTCAGAGAAATCTACAGGTTACATGAACTATTGTCTCTGATAGAGATGCCATTTTCACCAGCCATTTCTGGCAACATCTCTTTAAATCCTTGGGCACTAAGCTCAACATGAGCACTGCTTACCACCCTCAATCTGATTGACAGGTTGAAAGACTCAATAGGTGTATGGAAACCTATTTGAGAGCTATGGTATTTAACAATCCTAAGCAGTGGGGAAAATGGTTACACTTAGCTGAGTGCTGGTACAACACCAACTATCACAGCTCCCTCAAGACTACACCTTTTCAGGAACTATATGGTTATGCTCCTCCACAACTACCACTAGGGTCTTTATCACAGATTGGTCAATATTCAGCAAGGGAATGTCCAGTTCAGAGACAACAAATTTTATAGTCTCTAAAAAACAAATTGACATAGGCTCAGTCTAGGATGAAGTTCTATGCTGAGAAATTAAGATCTGAACGAGAACTGGTGGTTGGGGATCTAGTCTACCTTAAGCTACAACCCTATCGACAATCTTCCATCGATGTTAGAAGAAATGAGCACTCTCTATGCTCGTTATTATGGACCTTACAAGGTCATGCAAAGGATCAGAACAATGGCTTATCGGCTAGAGCTTCCTGAAGAATCTCACCAGCACCCTGTTTTTCACATCTCCTAGCTGAAGAAACGCGTTGGTCCATCCATTACTCCACAGCCTCAACCACCAATCTGTGACGGTGAAGGAAGGGCCTTGATTCAACCTGTAGCAATCCTACAACGACGCCTGGTGAAGATAGATAATGGTGTGGGGGTGAGGTCATGTTCAATGGGAAAATCTAGGGGAGAAGGATGCTACCTGAGAGGATTGGAGTTATATCAAAAGCAGATTTCCTGATTTTGTTACTCAGCAAAGACCTTGAGGACAAGGTCGTTCTTGGAAAGGTAGGGATTGTAATGACTAAGGTTGAATGAAGTAGGAAAGTAAATGGGAGATATTTCTATATTGGGGGTCTTATGTCATACACGTGGCTGGTGGGGATAATGTACATAACGGACAAGCTTAATTCATTTGGTTCATTTGGGTTTTAGTATTAGTTCTATTAGGCCAACATAGGCAGATTAGAGTAGGCCCAATTACAATTCATCCCACACACAGCTTAGTGAAGAGCTTATTAATATGCAGAAGTTAGAGTGAAGCGACATGCAATTTCTGGTAAATACAGTTACAACTTCCTAACTGATTTCTCTGTCTACCTAATTCTCTCTTGTTTTCTCACCTCTAACCTCCTTCTCTTCTCCTTCTTTCAGGTTACTCATGGAGTAATGTAGCTTTCATTGTAAAAGAAACATTGTTGTAATCCCAGTTCTATTACAATCAATAAAGAAATTCTGTTTTTTCTCATTATCATCTTCTTAATCTAGATTACAAATTCTAGTATATTATAGTAGCTACGTTTATATTGTTGTTTGTGATGTGTATGAGTAGTTTGGTTTCAGGTCCGATTGGTTCAAATATGTTTTGGGCAAGTTCGAGCCTAAAAATTAGGTGCAACAATTGTTTCTCCTATCTGGTGCAGTTCTGTAATCGCATATTCGTGCTAGGAAATTGACTAGTGAGTGATAAGGTTTTGTCGCCAGAGAAAATTCGCATTCCCAGAGGTTCAACCAAGCGCAACTTCGAAATAGTGAAAGGGATTCCTTGTTCACAGATAACCCTAAACATAAAAGGATCAATGTTTGTGAATTTTTGACTTCTCAAGTTCTAACTCGTATTTTGATAAAACAGGTTTGTCATGACCCAAACGAATTAGGGTTACGTGAGAGACACATGTTTACTCTCATAATATGTGTACACAACCGTAACGTGCAAGGGGATATTATTTTTGGTGAATATTTAATATCTCTTTTTTCTCCCATGTTTCTCTCTCGTCTACTTCTTATCTCTCCTTCATCTTCACATTCTTATGCTCTTCTCTCCATAATTCTTCTTATTCTTCGAATTAGGTAGTTCGATTTAGGATTTGATGTAGTAATTCTCAAGCTTGTAAATGATTGTACAAATTCGTTTGATCAATAAAAATTTACAATTTATTTTCAAATCTTGAGTACATTACAAGGTTACAAATTTACGGTCTTTTGAGCAAGGTTTCAACGTTATGGAGAACATACGTTTATTTTTTACTTGCTCGTTTTACATTATAATAACTTGTTTAAGTTTTTAATTAAAAATGTTCTTTATAATATGTCTAGAACAACAACTTGTAAGATTTATATAATTTTTTTAACTATGACATCATCACATAGTTTTAATCTATATAAGCCAAAAATGGTGTGGATAAAGTGCTTTAACATATTCTAATGGAAAATGAAAATAAATATTTATCTATTTTATTATAAAAATATAAATATAATGTTGGTTGACAAAATATCCTTATAATATTAAACATAATAACTCACAATGAAAGGACATAACCGAAATACTATACCTTAGTTGTGTAATTCTACTACTTTTATGACATACTTCTTAAACCCTAGGCCATATGTAATCCTATTGATAATCACTTTTCGAACATAGGTGTTCCTTTTGAACCATATATGCCTATATTCTTAATTATATTTGGACTACAACGATGAAAAGTGTTAGTATACAAAAATAGTGCTAAAATATTGAATTTATCTCTCTTGTAAAAGTGTTTCAGTTGTTTAGAGTCTTTAGACTTCGAACTCATTAAAAAAATAGTACTCTTGGTTGAATTAATACTAATATATTTATGTTTGAAATTATCGTTCAAATTTTCATGTAGACCATATATATTTTGTAGAACAACGAATAAGAACTCTGAATTAGAAAAGGATTTGGCCACCTTTCACGTGACAATATTCGCTCCGGTCAAAGTTAAACAAAAACTCAACATAATCCATGTTGTAAAACTTCGCTTCAAATTTTTGAAAGAAAATTGGAAAAAACATAAAGTCTCTAGAGAATTGAAATACTAAAAAATAAAAAAAAATTAAAGAGCGGACTAATGGTAAATACAATTTTTACATATAGTACGCCTTAAAGCATGTAAAACAATGACATGTTAACTTCTGTATTTTAAGTTGTATTTTTGTATCATACTTCTTTATTTTTGTAGTTCAAGTAAATTATGGTGGTATTTTTTAGTTTTGAAAAGTCATATGCATTGCCATAGTGTTTAAGTTTAAATTTTTTATATTAACAGATTAATGGTTTGTGCAATTATTTTGTATTGAAGTATTACTTTAGTTTTTTTTAAGGAAACGAGACAGATTTTATTAATTAATACTAGCATTTTTTAGAATTATTATAGACCATATTTTTCAGTATTTAAAATTTATCTTATTTTTTTCCAAGTCAACTTCTTTACAACGTGTTTCTTTTATGTAAGTATACTTTTAGAAATTTAACTTTCCTAATCCTTTTATATGAATAATTGACTAAATCAATACATTTGATCCGTTGGCCATAATTACAAATCTCTAATCCTATTTTATTTTTTTACAGCAATTAGAGTAGAATAGGTTTCTGATTCTGTTTCTTTTCTGACAATAAATAAGTTTATATGAAATGATGACTGAAATAACTCCATATTGATTAAAGTGTAAAAGCCAAGACCTTGCCTAATATTAAATAGTTTGAAATTAATTAAAATTTTAGTAACACCTTTGGAATGAAGCGTGGTTGATCAGTGTTTGAGAAGAGATCTTTTTGCTAATGACAACTTGAATAGGACTACGATGCATCATCTTCCATTACAACTTACTCTTTTCAAAACGTTCATACTTATATCCCCGCAAATCAAGATATCCAAGAAATTTTTTTTCATCTTCATGCATGTCTTCTAGCTTCGTATATTCTCCAGAAGGTGGCGTTTTTCATCTTCAGTTTATTATAGTTAATTTTCTATCTCGAATATCAATGTAAGAAAAGCATTATACGTTCCTTTAACCTTTTTTTTTTGGTTGTTGTTGCAATTTCATGTTTTAAATCTTAAGAAAATAAAGTAATGCATATACATCTATCAGTTTCATCCTCTCTTTTTTTCTCGATGCGTGATACATTTTTAATGCACAATAATGGTCACGATCCGGAATTCTCACCTTCGGAACCGTAATGACACCTAACATTTCACTTGCTAGGCAAGCCAACGCTAGAGAATTTTTAACCAATTTTAATCAAGCCAAATAAGTAAAACCATCTAAAACGAAACCAATACGGAATGCGGAATATCATTCAAACCCATAATATTTGAGTACAACCCGGATCTGGAGTCACAAGTTCACGAGCTTCTAGAATTTCTACAAATAGGGTTTGAAATAAATACAACTCTCTTGAATGAAAAAAACAGCAAATAGGGGAAGGGGAAGGGGACTTCAAGGTCTGCGGACGCCAGCAGATCTACCTCGAGTCTCCAAATGCCAATCCGAGTTGATACGCCTCATGGACAACTATGACCAGTACCAAAATATGCACAAGAAATGCAGATTGTAGTATGAGTACAACCGACCCAATGTACTCCGTAAGTGTAGAGCATAACCTCGACGAGCTAGTGACGAGGCTATGAAGAGACACCCACGTAAATAAACCTGTACAGACAGAAATATACGTACAACATAACAATAACTAAAGAATTAACTACTACTATTGGGAGGGGACATACGAAAGGGGTACAAGACACGCTAACTACAGCAGGAATGATAATAAGAAACAGTCAATAAACCTTCAACCAACAAGATGAACAAAACATAATGAATAAAACTGCACGGCATCACCCTTCGTGCTTTTACTCTCAACCTCACAATGAAACATTAATAATGGCACGACATCACCCTTCGTGCATTTACTCTCAATTTCACCATAAAATGATAAATACGGCACGACATCACCCTTCATGCTTTCACTCTCAATTTCACCATGAAATAATAGATACGACACGACATCACCCTTCGTGCTTTAACTCTCAAATATGACACGGCATCATCCTTCGTGCATTAACACAAAAATACGGTACGACATCACCCTTCGTGCATTAACACTCTCCCTAACCATGTAACAATGAACATATAACAACAAGGAGATAGAATAAGCAAGATCAAGTCTTATGTCAACAATGGTTCCACTATACCCATCTCTACTTCAGAAACAATGCTCAATTATCACAGATAGACCATAAGTGTGGAAAGAACAATAAATTTAGTAATTAAGTAGTCTAAGCATGGATATTATGATCAAAGAAAGAAATAAATAACAAGGAACAAGTCCCACCCGCATGCTTTAACCCAACAACAACGCATAGGTACTCGTCACCTCACATATACGTTGTATCACAACATTTGAACAAGTAGCACATAACAAACAAGTCCTAATCCCTCAAGTCAAGGTTAACCACGATACCTACCTCTCTAAAAAGACTAACTCAAAACTCAACAATGATTTTGCCTTTCGAACAAGCCTCCGAACCAACCAAATCTAGCAAATTAATAACCAAACGATTCAAAATAAGACTTAGGAACTACCCACGAATGAAAAAGGTTCAATTTTGGTTATTATTGAAAACGTCAACTCCCGGGCCCGCTTAGTCCAAACCCGAAATTCAGACCAAAATTCGATTATCCATTCATCCCCGAGCCCGGTATATGTAATTTGTTTCGAAATCCGACCTCAATTTGAGGTCTAAATTCCAATTTTACAAAAACTCCTAATTCTACCCAAACCCCCAATTTCCACCATGAAAATTCTAGATTATATGTTGAAATCTTGTGAAAAGTAATGAAAGATTGAATGAAAATAGGTTAGAATCACTTACCAATGAATTGGGGGAGAAGGGCTCTTGGGAAAATCGCCTCTAGGGTTCTCTAGGTTTGAAATTTCGAAAGAATGAAAGAAATCCCATCTAACTTAACTTTTACACAGTTGCAGATGTCGCAATTGCGAATATCGCAAATGCGAGAAAGAGGTCGCAACAACGAACTCTCTCAGAATCCCAGTAATCGCATTTGCAATAAAATGACCGCAAATGTGAAACCTGATGCCCTCGCAAATGCGGACCTTTCTTCGCAAATGCGAAGATCATCACAAAAGGTGCTGAGTCGCAAATGCGACTCTGCCTTCGCAAAGGCGGAAATGGCAAGTTCTAACTTTTACCTCGCAAATGCGAGGTCCCCCCAGCCATGCCCAATCTCGCAAATGTGATGGTTTCTTCTCAAATGTGAGACCTGCAGTAGACACCAGAAACACTCATGCACCAGCTATGATTCTATGTCTAATTTCACTCTGTAGCCTATCCGAAACTCACCCGAGCCCTCGGGGATCCAAAGAAAACATGCACACTTGTCTAAAAGCATCATACGGACTTGCTCGCGCGATTAAATTGCCAAAATAACACCTAGAACTATGAATCGGACACCAAATCAAAAGAAATTTTCAAGAAAACTTTAGAACTTTTATTTTAACAACCGGGCGTCCAAATCACTTCAAACTAACTCCGTTTCTCACCAAATTTGACTGGCAAGTCATAAATACAGTAATGAACCTAAACGGAATTCCGGAACCAAAATACGGACCCAGTATTAATAAAGTATAACATTGGTCAAACCTTTAGATTCATTAAGCCTTTAAACTTCAAACTTTCGACAAAAAGCGATAACTCGAGCTAGGGACCTCTGAATTTGATTCCGGGCATACACCCAGGTCTCAAATCACGTAGGGACCCTCTGGGACCGTCAAAACACAGATCCAGGTCTGTTTTCTCAAAATATTGATCAAAGTCAACTCAAATAGATTTTTAAGGGAAAATTTCATATTTTATCAATTTTTAACATAAAAACCTTCTAAGAAAACACCCGGGCTACACACGTAAATCGAGAAAGGCTAAAATGAGTTTCAAAACACAAAATTAAGGTTTAAAACTATAGATGACCTATCGGGTCATCACATTCTCCACCTCTAAAACAATCGTTCGTCCGTGAACGGACATGGTAAAGTACCTGGACTGGTGAAAAGGTGTGGATATATACTCCACATGTCCGACTCGGACTCCCAAGTAGATGCCTTGACGGGCTGGCCTCTCTACTGCACTCGAACCAAATGATAACTCTTAGACCTCAACTGTTGAACCTGCCGGGCTAGAATAACCACTAGCTCCTCCTCATAAGTCAAATCCTTGTCCAATTGGACTGAGTTGAAGTCTAACACATGGGACGGATCTCCGTGATACTTTCGAAGCATAGACACATGGAACACTGGATGGACTGCTGATAAACTAGGTGGCAATGTGAGATGGTAAGCCACCTTACCCACACTCTCTAGAATCTCTAAGGGTCTGATGTACCTAGGGCTCAACTTGCCTTCTTTCCAAACCTCATCACACCCTTCATGGGTGAAACCTGAAGCAATACTCTCTCTCCGACCATGAATGAAACATCACGAACTCGGCGATCGGCATAAATATTCTGCCTGGACGGATCTGTGCAAAGTCGATCCTGAATAATCTTAACCTTATCCAAGGCATCCTGTAACAATCCGTACCCAATAACCGAGCCTCCCCCGGCTCGAACCATCCAACTGGTGAACGACACCACCTCCCATATAATGCCTCATAGGGGCCATCTGAATGCTCGACCGATAGCTGTTATTGTAGGCAAACTCCGCAAGTGGCAATAACTGATCCCAAGAACCCCCGAAATCTATAACATAAGAGCGAAGCATGTCCTTCAATATTTGAATAGTGCGCTCAGACTGTCCGTCCGACTGAGGATGAAATGTTGTGCTCAACTCAACTTGCGTTCCCAACTCACGCTATACTGCTCTCTAGAAGTATGAGGTGAACAACGTACCTCGATAAGAAATGATAGACATGGGCATACTGTGAAAATGGACAATCTCGCGGATGTAGGTCTCAACTAACCGCGCTGAAGAATATGTAACTACCACATGAACGAAATGTGATGACTTGGTCAACTTGTCCACAATAAACCATACCACATCGAACTTCCTCTGAGTCTGTGGGATTCCAACAACAAAATCCATAGTGATACGCTCCCACTTGCAGTCAGGATTCTCTAACTTCTGAAGCAACCCACCAGGTTTCTGATGCTCACACTTTACTTGTTGACAATTCAGACAGGGAGCTACATAAGCAACTATTTCCTTCTTCATCCTTCTCCACCAATAATGCTACCGTAAGTCCTAATACATTTTGGCGGCACCCGGATGAATAGAATACCGGGAACTGTGGGCCTCCTCAAGAATCAACTCACGAAGCCCATCTACATTGGGCACAGAAATACGACCCTGCATCCTCAAAACTCCATCATCTCCAACAGTAACCTGCTTGGCACCACCTTGCCGCATTGTGTCCCTAAGGACAAGCAAATGGGGGTCATCATACTGCCGCTCCCTGATTCGCTCAAACAAAGAAGACTGAGCGACTGTACAAGCTAGAACACGACTGGGCTCTGAAACATCCAACCTCACGAACTGATTGGACAAAGCTTGAACATCTGATGCAAGCGATCTCCCACCGACTAGAATGTATGCAAGGCTGTACATGCTTGCTGCCTTTCTACTCAAGGCGTCGTCCACCACATTAGCCTTCCTGGGATGGTACAATATGGTGATATCATAATATTTCAATAGCTCCAACCACAATCTCTGACTTAAATTGAGATCCTTTTGTTTGAACAAATACTGAAGACTCCGATGATCCGTGAAAACCTCGCACGACACTTCGTAAAGATAGTGCCTCCAAATCTTCAGCGCATGAACAATGGCTACCAGCTCCAAGTCATGGACAAGGTAATTCTTCTCATGAACCTTCAACTGTCGCGACGCATATGCGATCACCCTACCATCCTGCATCAATATTGCATCGAGCCCAACGCGAGAGGTATTATAATACACCGTGTAAGATCCTAAACCTGTGGGAAATACCAACATTGGCGCTGTAGTCAAAACAGTCTTGAGCTTTTGAAAGCTCGCCTCACACTCGTCTGACCTTCTGAATGGGGCACCCCAAGAAGACGATCGAGTTAGAGTCTAACCAAAACTCTCACTTTGAAAACATGGCATACAACTGGTTATCTCCCAGAGTCTGAAGCACAATCCGAAGATGATGCTCGTTCTCCTCTCGACTGTGGGAGTAGATCAAGATATCATCAATAAACACAATCACAAAGGAATCCAGATAGGGCTTGAACACCCGGTTCATCAAATCCATAAATGTTGTTGGGGCATTTGTCAACCCAAATGACATTTCTAGAAATTCATAATGCCCGTACTAAGTCTAAAAAGTTGTCTTAGGGACACCAGATGCCCTAATCCTCAACTGATGGTAGATGGACCTCAAGTCAATCTTCGAAAACACCTTGGCACCCTGAAGTTGATCAAATAAGTCATCAAGCAATGGATACTTGTTCTTGATGGTGACTTTGTTCAACTGCGAATATTCTATGCACATCCTCATCAATCCATCTTTCTTCTTCACGAACAACATAGGAGCACCCCAGAGCGAGACACTAGGTCTAGTGAAGCCCTTATCAAGTAAATCTTGAAACTGCTCCTTCAATTCTTTCTACTCTAGCGGTGCCATACGTCATGTCGGAATGGAAATGGGCTGAGTGCCCGGAGCCAAATCAATATAGAAGTCAATATCTCTATCGGGTGGCATCCCCGACAGATCTGCAGGAAACACCTTTGGAAACTCACAAACAACTGGTACAAAATCTATGAAAGGAACCTCCGCACTAGAATCGCGGACATAATCCAAATAAGCTAGACACACATTCTCGACCATTTGTCGAGCCTTCGCATAAGATATAACCCTTCTGGTAGAATGGCTAAGAGTCCCTTCCACTCCAATCGAGGCAACCCCGACAAGGCTAAGGTCATCGTCTCGGTGTGACAATCTAATATAGCATGATAAGGTGACAACCAATCCATACCCAAGATGATATCAAAATCAACCATGTCAAGAAGTAGGAGATCTACGCTAGTCTCGAGACGCCCAATGGTAACCACACACGAACGATAGACGCGATCTACAATAATAGAATCTGCCATAGGTGTGGACACATACAAAGAAGGAATCAAAGAATCACGAGGCACAACTAGATATGAAGCTAATAGGATAATACATAGGAATAAGTGGAGCCTGGAACAATAGAGATGAATCATCCCTATGGAAAACTGAAACAATACATGTGATAACAACGTCAGATGACTCAGCCTCAGTCTTGGATGGGAAAGCATAACATCGGGGCTGGTCCCCACTACTCTGAATCACATATCTGGGGTGACCTCTAACTGGCTGGCCTCCACTTCTAGAGGCCTGACCTCGACCTCTAACATCCTGACCTCCACCTCTGGCTGCCTGACCCCTGCCTCTAGCTGGCTGAGCAGGAGGTGGAGCAAAAGGTGCGGGAACCATGAAACGAGAACCCTGCTGCTGTGAGTTTCCTAGTGCCCGAGGGAAAAACCTATCAATGTTCCTCGGGTCACTATAAGTATAACATGACCTCAGCTGCTATGACTATTGACCCTAAAATTGACCCTGTCATCCTGAGTAACCACCCTGAAATCTCTAGAGCGGAGGTGAACTAATAGGAGCTGGTGGTGCACTATATGCTAGCTGATCGGGATGAGACATATGAGGTCCGCGACAACCTGAAGCACTGAATGATACGGCCTGGGAGGATGGCCTCTACCGAAGTACCCCTGCCTCCAGACGAGGAGCCACTGAACCCACCGAAATGGCGAGGCCTCTTATCAGACCCCTGCCCTCCCTCCTGTTCAAGAACAACCTCGATATGCCTGACGACATTGGCAGCCGCCTGAAAAGATATCTCACCCCAGTCTCCTTGGACATCTGAAGCCTGATAGCGTGAGAGAGTCCATCAATAAACTTCCTCACCCTCTCCCTCATAGTAGGAATCAAAAGAAGAGCATGGTGGGCTAGATCTACAAAACGGGTCTCGTATTGAGTAACAGTCATACTGCCCTGTTGGAGACGCTTGAACTAACGGCTGTAATCCTCTCTCAATATGATAGGGAGGAGCTGAGAGAACTAGTCACAAGTATGAGCAGGAGACCCAGCTGGTCTGGTCAACATGAAATCCCTTCATCACCTCTTGGCGAAACCCGTCATCTAAAATACTGCAAAATCTACCCCATTGGTCTCAACTATCTCCATGTTCCACAGCACCTCATGGTAGCAATCAATATAATCCTGTGGGTCCTCAGAAGGTGCACCACTGAAGTGAACTGGGAAGAGCTTGGTGAACTTGTCCAATCTTAATAAGCCATTAGAAGACATGGAAGGCTTATCGCCAGCCTGTGCCGCAGCAACCAGCTGAACTACCCCAGCTAGCGGGGCAACTGGTGTCTGATACTGGGGAACCATCTGCTCTAGAGTGTGAGTAGTGGGAGTCTGTGCTCCTCCCTTATCCTGAGAGACGGTTGGTGCCATAGGAAATGTACCAGCCTAGGCCACACTCTCCATAAGGCCCACTAAACGGACTAGAGCGTCCTGAAGCACTAGGGTGGCAATGAAACCCCCTGGGACTTGAGATGGTCCACCATGTACCGTTTGAGCTGGAACATCCTCATCAAAATCCACCTAAAGCTCCACTACTGGTGCTTCTGCTCGATATCTAGGCTGAGCTCTGACTATGCCTCGGCGTCTGGCGTGACCTCGGCCTCGACTTCTGCCCCTCGTAGGAGCTGCTACTGGGGGATCCAGCTGCTGTCCAGCTGAAGATGTAGCACGTGTTCTCTCCATCTACGGGAGGACAAGAATAGAAGAGTTCAATCTGCAATGATAGAATAAAATCGTACGACAAAGAAGAATAGAAGTGAAATTTGTTCCTAAACTTCATAGCCTTTAGAAGATAAGTATAGACGTCTCCGTACCGATACTCCAGACTTTACTAAGACCACTTGTGACTCGTGAGACATAGGCAACCTAGTGCTCTGATACCAACTTTGTCATGACCCGGAATTTCCACCTTCGGGACTGTGATGGCGCCTAACATTTCACTTGCTAGGCAAGCCAACGTTAGAGAATATTTAAAAAAATTTTAATCAAGCAAAATAAGTAAAACCAATTAAATCGAAATGAACCAATATGGAATGTGGAATATCATTCAAACCCATAATATTTGAGTACAACCCGAATCTGGAGTCAAAAGTTCACGAGCTTCTAGAATCTCTACAAATATGGTTTGAAATAAATATAACTGTCTTAAATGAAAAGAATAGAAAATAGGGGTAATGGAAGGGGACTTCAAGGTCTGCGGACACCAGGAGATACCTTGAGTCTCCAAATGCACATCCGAGCTAATACGCCTCCTGAACAGCTGGGACCAGTATCAAAATCTGCACAAGAAACGTAGGGTGTAGTATAAGTATAACCGACCCAATGTACTCCGTAAGTGTCGAGTCTAACCTCGACGAGGTAGTGACGAGGAAGACAAGACACTTACATAAGTAAACCTGTACATACAGAAATATACGTACAACATAACAACAACTAAAGAATTAACAAGTACTATTGGGAGGGGACATGCGAAAGGGGTACAAGACACAGTAATTACAACAGGGAATGATAATAAGAAACAAGCAATAAACCTTCAACCAACAAGATGAACAAAACATAATGAATAAAACTGCACGACATCATCCTTCGTGCTTTTACTCTCAGCCTCACCATGAAACAGTAATAATGGCACGACATCACCCTTCGTGCTTTTACTCCCAGTCTCACCATAAAATGATAAATACATCACGACATCACCTTTTGTGCTTTTGCTCTTAATTTCATCATGAAAAAATAGATATGACACGACATCGCCCTTCGTTCTTTAACTCTCAAATATGACACGGCATCACCCTTCGTGCATAAATACGGCACAACATCACTCTTCGTGCATTAACACTCTCCCTTACCATGTAATAATGAAAAAATAACAACAGGGAGATAGAATAAGCAAGATCAAGTCTTATGTCAACAATGGTTACCCATGTCTACTTCAGAAACAATGCTCAATTATAACAAATAGCCCATAAGTGCATAAAGAATAAACAATTTAGTAATTAACTAGCCTAAGCATGGATATTATGGTCAAATAAGGAAATAAATTACAAGGAACAAGTCACACCCCCATGATTTAACCCAACAACAATGCATAGGTACTCGTCACGTCACATATACATTTATCCCAACATTTGAACAAGTAGCACATAACAAACAAGTCCTAATCTCTCAAGTAAAGGTTAACCACGACACTTACCTCGCTCCAAAGACCAACTCAAAGATCAACCATGACTTTGCCTTTCTAGCAAGCCGCCGAACCAACCAAATCTAGCAAATTAACAACCAAACGATTAAAAATAAGCCTTAGGAACTACCCACAAATGAAAAGGTTCAATTTAGGTCATTATTGAAAAGTCAACAAAAGTTAACTCCCAGGCTCGCTTGGTCCAAACCCGAAATTCAGAACAAAACTGATTGCCCATTCACCCCCAAGCCTGGTTATGTAATTTGTTTCGAAATCTGACCTCAATTTAAGGTCTAAATTCCAATTTTACAGAAATCCCTAATTCTACCCAAACCCCCAATTTCCACCATGAAAATCCTAGATTTTAGGTTAAAATCTCATGAAAAGTAATGGAAGACTGAAAGAAAATAGGTTAGAATCACTTACCAATGAATCGGGGAAGAAGGGCTCTTGGGCAAATCGCCTCTAGGTTTCTCTAGGTTTGAAATTTTGAAAGAATGAAAGAAATCCCGTCTAATTTAACTTTTACACAGTTGTAGAGGTCGAAATTGCGAACTCCTCTCATAATCATAGTAATAGCATCTGCGATAAAGTGTCCGCAAATGCGAACCTTGATGGCCTCGCAAATGCGGACCTTTCTTCGTAAATGAGAAGATCATCACAAAAGGTGCTGAGTTGCAAATGCGACTCTGTCTTTGCAAAAGCGGAAATGGTAAGTTTGCAATTGCGAACTTTTACCTCGCAAATGCAAGGCCCCCCAGCCATGCCCAATCTCGCAAATGCGATGGTTTCTTCAGAAAAGCGAGCCAGATCTCTCAAATGCGAGATCTGCAGCAGACACCAAAAACACTCGAGCACCAACTATGATTCTAAGTCCAATTTCACTTCGTAGCCTATCTGAAACTCACCCGAGCTCTCGGGGCTCCAAACCAAACATGCACACAAGTCTAAAAATATTATATGAACTTGTTCGCGCGATTAGATCGCCAAAATAACGCCTAGAACTATGAATCAGATACCAAATCAAATAAAATTTTCAAGAAAACTTTAGAACTTCTATTTTAACAACTGGATTTCTGAATCACGTCAAACCAGCTCCGTTTCTCACCTAATTTGACAGACAAGTCATAAATCAGTAATAAACCTATACGGAGTTTCGGAACAAAAATACTTACCCGGTATCAGCAAAGTCAAACATTGGTCAAACCTTTAGATTCATTAAGCCTTTAAACTTCAAAATTTCGACAAAAAGCGATAACTCGTGATAGGGACCTCCGAATTTGATTTCGGGTATACGCCCAGGTCCCAAATCACGATACTGACTCACCGGGATCATCAAAATACGGATATGGGTTCATTTTCTCAAAATGTTGACCGAAGTCAACTCAAATAGATTTTTAAGGTAAAATTTCATATTTTGTCGATTTTTTACATAAGAACCTTCCAGAAAAACACCCGGACTATGCACGAAGATTGAGGAGGGCTAAAATGAGAGGTTTGGAAACACAGAACTAAGGTATAAAACTCTAGATAACCTATCGGATCATCACAATGTTGGTATTTATATATATATNAATATAGTCAGGATATATATATATATATATATATATCCTGACTATATTGTGAAATTCCAAATTATAGAAAATATTATCTTTTCGAATTATTTGACATGAAAATAACTGACAACAATAAATATAATTTTTTTTTGAAATATTATCCCAAATTTTTGTTGTTCAGCTCCTTGAAGCTGATAGGCCAGCTAAGAGCGTCGGATTGGCATACTTAAAGATGAAAACTATGATAATTTTAATCTTATGTTCTAGATATTGTTGCATGGTATTATTTTAGTACACGGTGTATTAATTCTTGATATATACTTAATGCTTTTGATTTGCAGTGAAACGAAAATTGGTATATGTATGACTTTACAATTTTATCAATACCAATCGGCAATATAAACTATGAAGATGCACTATTTGTGAGAACTATAGAAAAGCTAAATTAGAAAAAAAAGGATTAAATTTTTTACATAAAGAATTCTTGGAAAAGTTATCCGTATAAACCAAATGGAAGCAACAAGTGGTTAAAATCCAACACCTACAATCAATAAATTACTCGAGCAATGTGACCATATAGAGTCAAATAAAACAAAGGTGCAAGTATATAATTTATGATGCTTTGGATAGAAAATGAGATGTAAAGATAGGTGAATTGAAGAGCTATATAAATACTAGCTATATCGAAAAGTACAATGGTGTAGATGTTAGTTATTTTTTTACTTTTTTTCTTGTCTTGGGAGAGTCCTAAATTGTACTTCGATTCAATTCACTAGAATTCATTTGAGAAAATACTCTGGCATTTTATGTAAACATAATTGATATTCACGTAAGAATTTGTTAGTATAATATTACGATCACAATATTAGTATTCCGTATTCGAAGACATCCCAAGAACAATAGTAGAGCCATCAGTTCCAAACTAAAGAACAAGGGGTCCTGAAGGTCGGTGTACATCCAATCAAAGTTAAACAAGCCCAAGTCTTGAATTGTGGCAATAGTTTCTTCTATTTGGTGAAGGAGAGAAGTTCTCAGCAATAGGAGCTTTTTCCACTGGATTTTCGTTAACTTCAAGGGATGCAATCCAGGTTCTATTGTTCCTCTCTTGTCTTAATATTTTAATAGTTTGATATTTTAGCATAATTGTATCTCCTTGCCTGCCTATTTTGTTCTTGAATCTTTAGTTAGTATTTGCCCTAGCATTGTCAAATTAATTTCATTAGTGATAACTTTGTCTACTTGTTTATATTGTTATTTACCTGTTTATATCTTTATTTTGAATCTCTTGTCTTAATATTTTAATAGTTTGATATTTTAGCATAATTGTATCTCCATGCCTGCCTATTTTGTTCTTGAATCTTTAGTTAGTATTTGCCCTAGCATTGTCAAATTAATTGCATTAGTGATAGCTTTGCCTACTTGTTTATATTGTTATCTACCTGTTTACATCTTTATTTTGAATCTTTATTTCCCATTTTCTTTGTGACTTTTAGTTGAAGATATAGCTCCCTTTAGCTCTTGTATTATATTTCTTCACATATTTTTTTATCCTTTAGTTGTAGATTATAGTCCTTTAGTTCCTTTGTTTATTTCTTCACTTGTTTTCCTGACCTTTAGTTGTAAATTATAGTTCCCGCTAGTTCCTTTATTTTATTTCTTTACCTTTTTTGCAACCTTTAGTGATAGATTATATTTCGGTAATCTATTTTATTTTTGTCGCTTGTTTTCGGGATAGTGCTTGCATAGTTACTCCTATATTATAGTGGCTTTGGTGAATGATGGTAGGGTAGGGTCTTGTCCTCGAGGGTTTCAGCGAGGGGGAGGGAGTGCCGGGGGTAAGGGGGTAAGAGGGCTAAGGGAGCTACTAGGCTAAGAGTGGGGTATTGGAACATAAGAACTTTGACTGGAAAATCTGTAGAGCTAGCGAAGATTCTCGAGAAAAGGAAGATTAATATAGCTTGTGTATAGGAGACTAGGTGGGTAGGAGATAAGACTCGGGATGTGGGCAACTTCAAACTTTGGTATTCTGGGAGGGTAAGGGGTAGGAACGGGTTGGTATTTTGGTTAATAAGGACCTCCGGGAACTAGTTGTAGTGGTTAGGAGGGTGAATGACAGGTTGATGACTATTAAGCTAGTTGTTGGAGGTTTTACTTTGAACATAATCAGTGCGTACGCACCCCAAGCAGGATTGGATGAGGAAGTCAAGAGGCGTTTCTAAGAGGATTTGGATAAGATGGTGTGTGATATCTCGCATTCCGAGAAGCTTTTCATAGGAGGAGATTTCAACGGTCACATTGGAGCGACGTCTGGGGGTATCATGATGTGCATGGTGGCTTTGGTTTTGGAGATAGAAACGGAGGAGGAACGTCTCTTTTGGACTTTGCTAGAGAATTTGATTTGGTGATAGCAAACTTGAGTTTCCTGAAGAAGAGGGAGCACTTGGTCACCTTCCGGAGGTCGGTGGCCGAGACTAAGATTGGTTATTTACTCTGCAGGAAGTTTGGTAGAGGTATTTGCAGGGATTGCAAGGTCATCCCGAGTGAGAACCTCTGGACCCTTCATAGGCTCCTGGTCATGGACCTTGAGATCACAAGGAAGAGGATAAAGAGGGCGATGTATAGCCAACATAAGATCAAGTGGGTAGCCTTGGCAGAAGCTAAAACGGAGGAGTTGGGGGTCAAGCTGGTGACTATGAGAGCTTGGAGGAGTAGTGGGGACGCAAGCTCTATGTGGACCACGATCACTCAAAACATTAGGGAAGCCACGAGGGAGGTATTAGGGGTCTCAAAGGGTTACGCTGGTGGTCACAAGGGAAACTGGTGGTGGAATGGAGAGGTGCAAGGAAAAGTGAAAACCAAGAAAGAAGTGTATCTGAAGCTAGTAGAAAGTGTAGACGGGAAGGAGAAGAAGGCGAATAGGGAGCATTATAAGTTGGCTAAGAAAGAGGCAAAGCTAGCAGTTACGGCGGCCAAGACTGCAGCTTTTAGTCGTTTGTATGAGGAACTCGAGGGTCAAGGTGGGGATAAGAGGTTGTTTAGGTTATCCAAGGCACGAGAAAGGAATGCGCGTGACTTGGACCAAGTAAAGTGCATCAAGGACGAAGAAGGTAGAGTTTTGTTAGATGAGGAGCTTATCTGTCGAAGATGGCAGACCTACTTCCATAGTCTCTTGAACGAGGAGGGGGACATGAGCATTGTACTGGGTCATTTGGAACTCTCCGAGAGTCATTGAGTCACGACCCAAAATCCAACTAGTCATGATGGCACCTAACCCAATCCGCTAGGTAAACCAATTAACAACTATCCAATTCCAATGAAATTTAATGAGACAATAAATAAAAGAAAATATAATCTTATACATTTCCCAAGGACTAGTAGTACAAATTATGAGCTTCTAAGACTTAGAGTTTACAAAACTGGTATGAAATAATACATCATCTGTTCGAAATGTACATAAATAGATTTCTAATAATCTAAGGCTACCATGAACAAGAAGCAACTTCCCCGGGAACGCAGGTACATCTTCAAATCCATCTCCCATCGAACACAGCAGCATCGACAGCCAACAACTGCACGCAAAGTGCAGAAGTGTAGTATGAGTACAACCGACCCTAACCTTAGGTTGAGAATAGTGACAAGCTGGGACAAGGGTCAAAGTCCAACACCAATAGCCAACAACAGTTCATAACAACATAATGAAAGTAATAAAAGAAGTAACTCAAATATAAAATGCTCAGCTCGTTCACAGTTTCAGAAAATAGGCCAGCTTTTCAAGTATATCAGTGAAAACCAAATCTTTTACCGAAATCACCAAAAATATGAGTAAGTTTGAAAACTGTGATTTCCCCCCAAAGGTTTTCAACAAGTAAATGTTTCATTTTCAAATGGCATGAGGAAAATACATCTTTGTGCCTACATGTCAATGTATGCATGCCAACTATAATACCATGCAGTGATAAAACCATATGCATACTCTCGATGCATCAATGCACTCAGTCCTCCCAATCGCTCAATCCTCACAATCACTCAGTCCTCACATCCACTTAGTCCTCACAGTCACTCAGTCATCAATCTATCCAGTCTCTCGGGATCTCAGTGTCATGAAAAATTAGCCCAAGAATAATGATGTGATGTATCAATAAATGGTAAACAAAGACTGAGATATGATATGCATATGAATGCGTATGACCGAGAATGTAATATAAACAGATAACTCAACAACGAAAATGACCTCTATGGGTCTCAACAGAATAAGCATGTAGCCTAGACATTGTTTCTAACATGGATCACAACTCAATAGCTCAAGTACTTATAAATTTCATGGTTACAAGTAAGGTCAAGTAACTACACAGTACCACATAAATAGCGCAGTCACAATTTACACGGTGCACGCCCACACGCCCGTCACCTAGCATGTGCGTCACCTCAACACCAAACACATAACACGTAATTCAGGGTTTCATACCCTCCGCACCAAGTTTAGAAGTATTACTTACCTCGAACAAGATAATTTTAATACCGAGCAAGCTAGGCGACGCTCCAAAAATGCCATCTCGTGCGTACTGACCTCCAAACGGCTCAAAACTAGCCAAAAGCAACTCAAATACATCAAATAATGCCGAAGGGAACACACCTAATCAATAAAGGTCGAATCTTTAATTAAAAGCCCAAAATCGACAAAAAAGTCAAATCCGGGCCCATACCTCGGAACCTAACAAAACTTACAAAATTCGAAAACCCATTCAATTACGAGTCCAACCATACTATTTTCACTCAAATCCGAGACCGATTCGATGTTTAAAACTCAAAAATTCACACTATGAAACTTTAGGCTAAACCCCCCAATTTCTCTTTTGGAACCCTCAATCAAATGCCGAAAATGAAGATAAATTCATGATGTAAAATAAAAAATTAGACCACTTACCCCAATCCACATGGTGCAAATTTCTTCAAGAATCGCCTCAATTCGAGCTCCATAGCTCCAAAAATGGAAAAATGGCTAAGACCCTCGAAATAGAGTACTTTATAATCACTGGGCAAAAATACTTTACGCGATCGCGGGACATCCTTTGCAATCGCAAAAACAAACTCAGCAGCCTCTCAACATACACTACGCGATCACGGGTTGAACCATTCAAACACGAAATACACTGCTCCCAGACTACGCAAACGCGTCAGCTCTTGTGCGAACGCATAGAAGAAGCTCAAATTCCCAGCTGCCCTCTCCTAACTCAATTGCGTCCTACACCATGCGAACATGAATAATGACCAACTCCAAGGTACGTGATTGCGACCGCGAGTAAGAAACTTCCTAGATTATGTTCTCCCTCTACGCAATCGCATCACATACTTCGCGATCGTGAAGACCAATTGAGGCACTAGAAACCACATCACACCAGCAATGCAAAAATGAAGAAAAATGGTCCGAAAAAAATTTGAAACACGCCCGAGCCCCTCGGAACCACGTCCGAACATTCTAACAACTCCCATAGCATAATACAGACTTACTCGAGACCTTAAATCACACATAAAAAATTGAAAAAACGAATCACACCTCTATTCAAGCTTAATGAACTTTGAACTTTTCAACTTCCATAACTCGTGCCGAAACATAGCAAACCAACCCGGAATGAATCCAAATTTTGCGCACAAGTCCCAAATGACATGATGAATCTATTCCAATTCATGGAATCACAATCCGAATCCGATATTCACAAAGTCAACTCCCGGTCAAACTTATGAACTTTCCAAACCTTCAAATTCCAACCTTCGCCAATTTGTGCCGAAACCTTCTAGAGACACCCAAATGCAAATCCGGACATACACCCGAGTCCAAAATCACCATCCGGAACTAACGGAACCATCAAAACTCTAATCCGAGGTCAAATACTAAAAAGTCAAACTTGGTCAACTTTTCGAATTTAAAGCTTCATAGTTGAGAATCATTCTTCCAAATCAAGTCCGAATAACCTGAAAAACCAAACTGATGATTCACACAAGTCAAAATATATCATACGGATCTACTCATGCCCGTAAACTATCAAGAAAAGTGCAAACGCTCAAAACAACCGGCCGGGTCGTCATATCCTCCCTCACTTAAACATACGTTCGTCCTCGAACGTGCCAGAGTTGTTGTTAAGCTGTCAGATCACCGTGTAACCTTACCATGCACATACCCGGGGGTGATCCCATGTCACCCTATTCCATATAGGCCCGACAACACAACATAAATCAAGATCATTACTTCAACCTCAGTCCTTAAACCATAGAATCCAATTTCCAACATCTGGAATCTCCTATAAGATCTAAATCTCACATCTACACACTGTATAAGTCTTAGCAAGCTGCATCAAGCCATAACCATAACCCAAGGTGTAAATGATATACTGCATCTGACTGCTATAACTGTTCAAAACAAACCCAGTACCGGTAATAAACCTCATATAAAAAAAAACCTCGCTCTAAAACCTTCATAGACAGGCGATGATGAAATAAACATGCAGAAAATCATAAGCACTTATCGGATCAACAAGCCATGGGGCTCCCTCTCATTCAAAAAAAAAACTATAGCCAATTTCTAAGACGATCAGCAACATTATCCTTCTAAATATACCGCAATCAGATCTGATAGCACTCATTATAAGACCAACGATCTCATCTTATCAAACAAAACCACTATAGTGACTTTCATATCAAAACAACCTAAGGCATCAACACGTGCAATCCGTGCACCGATAAGAATTAACCCAAATGTACTCAATCATGAAAATGACTCAAACGAGAAAACCATCCCGCAAGCGCAATAAGTACCACTACAACCGCTATGAACCCATCATAAATGGTAGAACCAAAACACACAAATCTAACACAAAGGATCATATCGCAACATAACTTCGTTGCATTGCGTGACCCCATCCAAACATTGGTCCGTATGAAATACCTCAAGCCACTATGCTCAAAATCAAAAACTACACGCACTTCGACATCAAATACACGAATTGTATGATCATAACTACGGAGAAGAAACTAGCACAATACACCATATCCTAGAAGGACCATTATCAAGGCACAATCACCATTTCACACCCCAATCACCATCTCGCTCGAATCCCACTATAAGGCCCAAACATAACCGCACCATGTGTGCATATAACCAACAAATAACAATCCCTCATTGTATGGAAGAGTAACACATAAAACATATCAGATACGAGAAAAGTCAATTCTAACTGAATGGCACATCCTTCCACAATAGCAGGGAGAACATAGTTACTTTGTTTAGGTCAGAAAATGCGTCTAGAATGCTTTGCAATATATTGTAGATGCATTATCTTTTTATGAACTTCAAGTTCATATGATCTCATTTGAGAATCTAGATGTATAAATGATAATTCATTCCACGTAACGTTTTCTTAACTTTTATCTTGTCTCTCCCTCATGTTAGAAAAATTAACTTGCTTCCTCAACTTTGAAAACCCAGCTTTGTGTGTTATGGTGTTAATCAAAATATACACCTCACATTAATAATAATAAGATGGAATTATTTAATTTTTAACCCTGAACCACTTGTGAGGGGAGAATGTAATATATTTTCGTATATAACGTATATCAAACAAGTTATTTAATATTTACCCATGTGAATCCTCTTTTATATCTGCACATCATACTTAAATTGATATGGCTAAACTAGTTATGCCAACTGGATAAATTATCAATATTGATAAACTTTAGGTTTACACCATGACGTGTGCAATTATTAATAAACTCTAAGTTTATTATGATATGAGTTTTTATATCAATAAACTTTTACTTTATTGGGGCATTCTTTTATTTGTTTAGTACAAACTGGAGAATAAAGCGGGTAGCTTGTTACATGCATATTATCCCGCTACAAGTTGTAATAATAGAAAATATTAAATATTTCCTTTATTTATAGTCTCAATATAACTAACCGCTTTCGCGAATACTTTAAAAACTAAATAAGTTTCTTTGAGACTTACTACGACACAATACCTTATTGATAATCAATTTTATTTCTCCAAAAGAATGATAATTGTCTAATCGGTGACAAACATTACTTTCACAGAATGAAGGATTATTTTGAGAATCCTTATTATTCTCATTACCACAATGATGACGATTATAATTTCGTCTATTTCCACGTCCACATCCATTGACACCTTCACATTAATAATTTTGTCTTCTTTTAGACTTATTACATATTGCTATCACATTCTCTTAAGGGAATGATAATGAAACAAATTCAATGGGACGAGTTTCCACTTTTTTTTCCCCCAATTATACATGAATTTGATCATAGCAACGCATAGAAATTTTACCACTTCAGGTGGTTATAGCTTCTTAGGAACTCCATTAGAGTTATAATCAAATTTTTATTGTGTTTGCTTATATTTAAAATCAAAATATAGAATGTCAAGAATTTAAAGCAGTGTTTTAAAAGGTGTGGGTGTAAGGCGAGACGTTTTACCTCAGCGAGTCGTAAGCCCCATAGGTATTTAACTTTTAATATTTTATAAAATAATATAATTACAGTAAATATTTATAAACAGGTAAAATTGCATAAAAATTAAAGAAAACTATAAATATGTGAAATATATATATATATGCTCCATCCCCATAAAGAAACTAGTCAAAACATTCTATTATACGTTACTTAGAAGCATGAGTAACTTGAGTTGAAAAGAATAAAGTTTTCTACATGGAAGAACAAAAAGGATGACTAACCTGCAGTTTGAACTTTGAACTTGCTGCTATGAAGGGGTATGGAGTTCTCTTTGTATTTGTAAAAAAATAAATATATTCATTTCTTTTGGGAGATATTAGCAGACTAGCGGAAAAGATAAAGATTTGGGAAATACCATGAATGTCACGACCCAGAATTCCCACCTTCGGGACCGTGATGGCGCCTAACATTTCACTTGCTAGGAAAGCTAACATTAGAGAACTCAATTATTATTCAAATTCAATAAATAAAGTCAATTAAGCCAAAATGAAATAAAATCGAGTGTGGAATAACATAAATGCCCATAATATCTACTACAATCCAGGTATGGAGTCACAACTCACGAGCTTCCAAAATTTTCTACAAACAGAGTCTGAAAGAAATACAACTGTTTTGAACAAAAAGAAACAGTAAAATAGGGGAATAGAAGGGGACTTCAAGGTCTGCAGACGCCAACAGATCTACCTCGAGTCTCCAATGAGTAAATCCAACTGCTACGCCTCACGAACAGCCAAGGCCGGTACCAAAGTTTGCACAAGAAGTGCAGAGTGTGGTAATCAGTAAAACCAACCCCATGTACTCCATAAGAATCAAGCCTAACCTCGACGAAGTAGTGACGAGGCTATGACAAGACACCACGTAATAAACTTGTGCAGATAACAATATACGTACAAGATAACAACAAATAAAAGCTAAATATGTACTATTGGGAGGGGACATGCTAAAGGGGGGTATACGATACGAGAAATACAACGGAAATGATAACCAAAACAGTCAATATACCTTTAACCGGTAAAGACAATTAAGCATAATGAAGACAATTGCACGGCATTACCCTTTGTGCTTTTACTCTCAACCTAACAATGAAACAAGAATACTGCATCGCACCACCCTTCGTTCTTTTACTCTCACTCTCAGTATAAATCAATAGATACGGCATGACATCACCTTTCGTGCATTAACTCTCATAACATGGCACGACATCACCCTTCGTCCATTAAAACTCACAATATGGCATGTCATAACCCTTCGTGCATTACCACTCACATGCGGCACGACATCACCCTTCGTGCATTAACACTCTCCCTTACCATATAACTTTGAACATAAATAAAAAGGACATAGAATAAACAAGAACATGCCTCATATCTACAACGTTTTTACAATACCATCCTAAAATTCGGGAAAACAATAATCAAATATCTCAAATAGCTCGTAAATGCGTGAAGAACGAATAATTTAATAATTAACTAGGCTAAGAAAGGATATCATGATCAAAGAAGGAAATAAATTGCAAGAAAACTAGTTCCACCGCATGATTTGACCCAACAACAACGCATAAGTACACGTCACCTCACATATACGTTGTACCAAACATCTAAACATGTAGCAAATAAGAAAACAAGTCATAATCCCTCAAGTCAGGGTTAACCACGACACTTACCTTGCTCCAAGGATCAATTCAAAGCTCAACCACACCTTTGGCTTTCAAACGAGCCTCTGAACCAATAGAATCTAGCAAATTACCAACCAAACGATTCAAATTAAGCCTTAGAAACTACCCAAAATTGCAAAGGATTCAATTTAGGCCATTATTGAAAAGTCAAACAAAATTCAACTCCCGGGCCCGATTGGTCCAACCCGAAATTCAGACCAAAATCCGATTACCCATTCACCCCGAGCCCGGTTGTCGCACCCTTTTTTCTCACGAAATCAGGTTTCAACATGTGACAACTCTTTTACGGAGGTATTAAAAGAGGAGAGTCTCCACCTAATGGGTTTTAAGGTGCGTTAGGGCACCAATTTGCAAGTGACTCAGGTTGAACTAGTTTGCATCACCAAAGATCGGGTAAGGGCTCGAAATTACCTCGAAGAGAAGGTGTTAGGAACTCTTCGAGGTCCACAACTATAGGTCCCGACCGAACTTGAGTTATATGAATTAGCCGGATAAACAAAGATATAAAAAGCAAGAAGTTTGAGAATTTTATTTTATAAAAAGACTTTGAATAAATGAGTACAAACACTTGATTCAAATAAAAGGGAAATAAGATGGGGGGGGGGGGTCCTAAGTTTTTTAGTCTAAAGATCACCTCGTGCAATATAAATAATACTTCGTAAATCCCTCGAGATGGGATGTTACTCATATTATTCAGCGGGCACAGGCTATCATCTCCTGCTACTCGATTACTATCTTTAAGTTGTTACCTAAAGTTCACTAGTTTAATTATAAGTCGTACCTTATGCTTGAACTACCCCTTCCATACCTATGGTAGAGGAGGCATTGGACCTATATTTTGGGGGGTTCTAGACCTTACTTAGGTTGCTTAGAAAATGTCAAAACTAGGCGACATACGAAAGACGTTAGACTTCACATATAGGCAATTAAAGGCTCAAGTTAGCCTCCACACTTAAACAACAAATGCACGTGAAACAAGTTTTCATGTTAGGCAATTCAATAATTAAAGACCTTAAATCCCTGTAGAAATGATTTCTATATGATAAGGCATCAAGGCATGCAAGCAGTTTTAGGATCCAACATTATTCGTCGATAGGATTGTATAGGTTGTTACACACTGATTATTGAGATGACAGATTCCTAGTTATTAATCTTGTAAATGTTGCGTCTAGGTGATTTATGCAGTAAAGACAGTGGAATCTATCAAGAGAAACCCAGGATTACTCACGCTTTTGATAGTGGCCTTAAGTGAACAATAAACAATGTTGAGAGGGGCATCATTAACAATTATTAAGGCAAATTGTGGTATCCTATAAGCATAATTTCTAACGATTATCACTTGAGAAACTGATTTTATTATTATACCTTATCTTATATGCGTGTTTTCTAGGTGAACAACCCGATGCAATAACAAATTAGGTGATTAGAGTCCTGTAGGCATGATCTCTAATGGATATGCTGCAGTAATGCAAATTAAAGAAAAGTTCAATGATATTTATTTCCTACGTGCAAGTTTTCTAACAGCATGTAGCAACAAAGATATGGAAGCATTTGAGCTCATGCTTTGTTAATAGACAAGTAATGCAAGTGTGTGCTTTCCCTAATGACATGATTTCTACACTGTGCATAGAGAATGAATGACATAAAGCAAGTGCATCATTCAATCCTACATACATGTTATCTACCCATCGCATATTAATATTAAAATCTACCCATCCCCTTTTACTAACAACCCCAAACGTCGATACGAAGATTATTACAGTCCCAATTAATGAGTAAAGTAGTAATATTACATAACAGTGGATAGGCCTCTAGCAGAACCAAATAAAATAACTAAATACCCAGCCTTACTAGGCCTTCAATATCTTTTACATATCATACTTAAGCCTTCAACAAAGAACCGCATGATCGCAGTTCCATAGAAGAGTCCATACCAATTCAATAGGCCACATCACCAAGTGTGGCACCACTTGGAACAACCAGTATAAGTATACAATACATGACAGGGAAGTAGGGTGTTAGGGACAGTTTTGGAGGTTGAGGGAATGACTAGGACCAAGCCCTAGTGTGTCAGAGTTCACAAGGGCCTCAATTGGACCCCGAGCAGTGCTCACACTTGGGAGGCCAACAATAAAACCTAGATAGCCTTGGCTTTAAGCCGACTAAGAGTAGGAATTTAAAATATTTGAGTAGCAATTAAGGAGGGTGGACAAAAATCACCAAATTGAGCATACAGCACAACTGGTCAAGCAGGCCAGTAGGTTCAGCAAGGTTCACATAGCAAAAGTACCACATAGACAAACTCATAGGACTTAGGAGAAGGAAACAGGTTTGTAGGCATATATAGGTTATCATGCAAAGATGCATGAAGTTAAACTGGTTGAAACCTAATGATCCAAATTAAGCTAAGTCCAACGTAATGCCATATTAATCAGAACTTAGATATGATGGAAGTGTACACACATTTTGATAATCAGTGAAAGGATAGGGTAGAAAATGAACCAAGGCATACTTGAAAACATATTAGCATAGGAGCAAAGTCATAGTTAATAGGAAAAATAGAGTGTTTATCTTTTAAAAATCAGGACAACATGAAACAAGTTTAGAGCAAACTTTAGGGAAGCATTCCATAGAGTTAGGGCTAATACACAAAGGCCAATCAAGTATACATAAGATTTAGAACTGGAAGGTTCATTCAAGTGGGGGGGGGGGTTGATTCCCATGGAGTTGTAGTAGTATTTAAACACAATATGCAGAAATTTTGTAACTTAACAACATAAAATTACAGTAGTCAGGCTCATGTTAACATGGACCTTCATTGAAATTCAAAACTAAACATGCTAAGATGCTACATGGTACAGACATTTCTGAAGATAAAAGATCACAGAGTACAAATCATAGAGAAGAGTGTGTATTAGCATAACACAAACATTAGATTATCTCGTGCATTCAATTGTCACAGAATGACAACAGGGTATTGAACATTATCATAGTTAAATCATGCTTACGTAATTCAAACATATATGCAGAAGAAAGAGAAAAGTTGAACAATGCGAGGGATTAAACACTAACTAGTAGCAGAATCAAAAGAGTAAAGAGAGTAGTAGCAAAACCCCAAATCCTCGATGCTTCAGAGTTCACAAGAGCCTCAAGAATGGGCTCCGAGCAGTTCTTGCACTGGAGGAGGTTGTTTTAATGGCCTTGACTTTTAACCGAGCCCGAATTCAATAATTTTAGAGAGTGTTCGAGTGCAATAGTGAGTGAGTGAGTGAGAAACGAGAGTAGTGAAAATAATAGCAGGAATTAAGAGATTCAAAAGTCTGCTTAAGGGGTCTTAGGGGAGGAGTTTATATATTAGTATATTTCACGCATAAGAATAGGGAAACATGGTAAATTAAACACTGAATAAGGAAAAAATTCCAGAATCAATTTTAATCAAATTTAGGGCAAAGAGCACATAGAATAAGGAAGTTCAGTAAATTAAATAGAGAATAAGGAAAATATAGCAAAAGAGAATCAATTAGAGTCAGTCTCAGGAAAAATAAAATAGAATAAAAAGGAAATACAGTAGGTAAACAAAATAAGAAAAATATCAGTCAAACACAAGAAAGGCAAGAGTATCAATCGAAAATCAGTAAAGAAGAGAGAGAATCTCAAATCCTAGTTGGGACTGACGACTTGAATCGAAACAAAAATGCAAGAATCGTTTAATACAACATGTATATGGACGAAAAATTGTCAAGATATTCGCAGAACCAAAGTAAATCGGCTCGTTCTTGAGAGGTAGTTCCTTCCAAAAATAGGGCAAGAACTAAGTAGTACCATAAAGATACGTATAATGATAGTGTATCACAAAATAGGTAAGTAGATCATGGATTGATTCCATGTTTGAGTTGGAATCGGATAGGGTTAGGGGTTACAACGGCTAGGGTTTAACAGAGAAGAAGAGAGGTGAGAGGGTAATGAAGGCGGCTGGGAAGGGGGCAAATGGGTTAGGGTTTTGGTAGGTTTAGGTAATTAAAAAAAAGGTTAGGAAGATCAACGACCAGGATAGTAAGGGGGATGGGGCGGGTTATCGGGTATTTTAAAAGGGGTAATTTGGATTTGGGCTTGGGGTAATTGGGCTGAGGTATGGGTGGTTTTAGGTCCGAAAAATAGGTAAGGCATTGGGCTATTATTTAAATAACACAAAATTTATCAAAATAATTTATAAAAGATGCTTGATAAATGAATAAAATATTATTTATGCACTAAAATGTTTAAAATAATAACTTTGTATTATAAAAAATAAATATGCTAGTTTCACAAAAATAATATAAAATAAAGAGCAATTGTATGAATATAAGACATTATTGCAAATATAGAAAAATAACTTAAAAATGCTAATGTAATTATATGGAATGGAATACAATGTTTGAAACATATATTAGGTAACTAAGTCATCACAAAATAATTTAAAGGAAAATTACTAGATATTTATAGATAATTTAAATATAAGAAAATTAACTTAAATCCCTAAAAATTATTGAAAATTATCAAATATGCTATTTTGAAAATATATATATATTTGGAAAACATGAGGGCAAAATTAGGTATCAACAACTGCTCCTCTTTACCCTGGAATGATGAAAGAGTTGTCGGGTAAAGAAAATGATGACCAATTTTGACTGAATAAGGCGAAGTGAAAATGGAGGCCAAACCCTGGTTCATGAGTTGCCTATATATCAATGGTATTACTAGAATCAGGTCGTGTGTAGTTCTGGATCCATCGGCGAACTGAACCGATGGAGTTGTTATAGGAAAATTCGTATGTTTCGGAAAGGGTTCTTTTGGGTAGGACAATATCAGATGAATTTGCGCGAGATCATTAATGTGAATCTGAAACATTATGGATGTATCTCAAAACGAGTATCTAAACGGTTATCAAGTAAAAGTGGGTAACTGATGGTGGTTGGTTGCGTCTGAAATGACTGTAGGATGTGAACGTTGAATGGAAACTGGAGCGAAGATTGCCCCCGTTAGGAGAACGGTTACCTCCTGGATTACCTGCAAAAATTGAAACCCGATGCGTGAAAGTATATATGGATTATTGTGAATTTAAACATGATGCAAATACCCTTTGGACCATGAAAGTTGTCTTTGGACGGGGGGATGGTGTCCTTAGACCATGACGTTCTGGGCCATGAATCATGTGATAAGGGATTTGTAGGCCATGAAATGATGTCCCCGGGCCATGAAAATGGTGCCTCTGAACCATAACGCCTTTGAATAATGATGTGCAATATTAAGAGATCCTCATGCCATGGAATGGTGTCTTCCGGCTATGAGGATGATGCCTTCGGACTATGACGCCTTTGGACAAAATGGCGATGTTTCAGCCCATGAGATGCAAAGATATGATGTTTGGTCGTGTGCGAAGTAAAACGAAATAGAGCTTAGGCAATGCTTAGCCGCAGATGAATAGAAAATAGTGCTAGGTCCTAGATAGTATAATGAAGATAGCATTTGGTCTTATGCAAGGACAAGGAAATGCTTAGCCTTAGGCAATTGAGGAGGCAATGCTTATCCTCATGCAAGAAAAGGAGATAATGCCTAGTCTCGATGCAAGGAAAGAAAGTGCTTAGCCTTATGATATCAGGGAGGAAATGCTTAGCCTCATGGAAGGAGAGGAGACAGTGCTTAGTCTCAGTGCAAGGAAAGGCATAGCTTACCCTTAAGAAATTAGGGAGGCAATGCTTAGCCTCATACAAGGAGAGGAGACAATGCTTGTCTCAATGCAAGGAAAAGCCGAGCTTAGCCTTATGCAATTAGGGAGGCAATGCTCAGTGTCACGACTCAAATCGATGGGCCGCCACGGGCACCTGGTACCTTACTTAACCGAGTACCAACGTAACGTATATTTCTTATTACATCATCATATACACGTGACATACGGGCCTAATAGGCCAACATAACCATTTACAAACTCAAAATATAGGCCGACAAGGCCGTACAATCTTTCACGTATACGACATATGTCTACAAGCCTCTAAGAGTACATAAATGTCAATAAAGGTCAGGATAGAGTCCCGCCATATCAAACAATACCCGTCTAAATCATACTAACCAAACAAGCGACTCCGAAGCAAATGGAGCGCACCAACATCTTCCGTTGAGCTGATAGCCTATTGGAGGGCTCTCGATCTGTCTATCGAGACCTGCGGACATGACACGCAGTGTCCCCAGGCAAAAGGGACGTCAATACGAATAATGTACCGAATATGTAAGGCACAAATAAGTACATAACCGACATGAAAGTAATATAGAGTAACTAACTCAACCTGTAACTCTGGATAATACTGTAAATCATGAAATACGTATAATGTCATGAATATGCGTATGAATGTCATGTCGTGCATAGGTACATATTTCATAACATCACCAGGCCTCTGAGGGCATCCCATCATATCATCTCGTCCACTGTGGGCAAATCATCAACCTATACCAACTGATCAGGTAGTGGTGCGTATATAACGCCATAACCTTTCCCATATCCCATATACATATATATACATACATACATACATACATACATACATACATACATACATATATACGTGTATATAACACTATTTGAATATACATACATATATACGCGTATATAACGCCGTTTGAATCATATTTCAGCCATTGTGGGCAACATCATCACCATATACTAGCTGATCAGGTGGTGGTGCGTATATAACGCCGTAACCTTTTCCCATATCCCATATACCTATATTTACATATATACGCGTATATAACTCCATCTGGTCATGGGTCAATGCACATGTATGAAATGCATGAAAGTACATAATAATCTCAATATTCCTTCTGGATAAACTCTTTCAACTGCGTATTATTCTGAGACCTATGAACATAAAATAATAATAATTCTCATGGGATATCAAGAATATAGACACCCCTACTATTTCTATGAATAGAGTAATTTATAAAAACTGTGTATTTGCTCATTTCTTCAGTATCATTGGACCATGCCAAAATAAAGAAGGGATAACCTCAACATACCTGGAGTAGGAAAAATCCGTATAATATTCTTTGTAGGTGAATTTGATTGCAAGAAATCTCGTTATTAATGTCTTGTAGGAGCTTGAATTGTAAGAATTCCTAAGGTTCTGTTATGAAGGAATTTTTCTATGCAATTTCATTGCCAAGGTGAAAAGCTCACATATGAATTGCTAACAGAACGTTTTGAATTCAATATATGAAACATTCTGATTGTAAGAATTTTTTGGTTGAAAAACGTTTGGGGTGTAAAATGGCTTAATTTGTAGGATTTTGTAGTGTGTCTTAATTATCACTTGCTGGCTAACATTTTTGGATGATAGAAATAGCCAAGGTTGATTGTAGTGGGATTGTATATAAAACATAGTAAAGGTGAAGTGTCTCGAAATTAATAAGGTATGTTGCCACCTATTCCAAAAATGACTAAGAGTCATTGTTTGGAAAGTGGTTGGCTGCTACATTTTTTTGGAGAGTGAAATTTATTAATTTTTATCCACTTATTAGTTAATTGGGTAATGTCCCGTTACCTGGTAATTAACTAATTGCCTGCATAATTAATAATTGTCTCAAATTACTTAAAATTCTACTTATTCTTAATACGCTTTATATATCCCACTATCATGGTCACATGGTACCTTGTATGGTAATACTCCGTAAATATCGGTTATTAACGCTCGATCCGTATTTTACCCCTACATGCCAAACATGGATAAAAATTCATTTTCTTTGACTTGCTTCCCCTTTCACCTTCATGAATTATTCATAACTTGTGAAATGGTCTAATCTTTATAATCTCCAAATAATATTTTACTTGGACTGATGTCAATTACCTTATGATAAATTCAACGTACAACACTACTGGGTGCAACATCATCGTAATTTAATACTGCGGGGTGTAACATTATTCCCCCCTTTGGAACATTCGTCCTCGAATGTTGTCTGATGCACTTATCATTTTCATAACTTATGTCTTCCGAATACTTTAGAACTTCCCTTTCCATCTAGGCGACTGTTTTGTGAATAAGTCCAAAATCCAGGGCATTCCCTCCCTTAGGCCTCCTTCTGAGACCATAACTTGTAGTCGGAATCCTTCCAATTTCGTACTTGTTGCTACCTTCCATCATGTAGCCTGTACGACTTTGACCTGGTAACTGTTCCCAATATATAGGCTTCATATATAGAGCTTGATAAAATTTCCCTTTGGGCATCTATGAGTATACTGAAGTTCTTCGCTCGATACTTTATTGAATTCACGAATATTGTTATATCTTATCGCATAGGTTCGCTTAGCCATCCGTATGAATTTACTGCCATATCTCTTACTTTAATTTATTGTTGCTGAGGTATGCTATCAAATCCCAGCTTATTCTCTTTTCTTGTTCCATATGTATAAATCTACGTCCTTTAATGCTTCCTCATTACTGCTCATCTTTAGAATGACGACCTAATCTCATCTCATACTTTGTGACTTTTGTCCATCCATTGTTGATTCACCTCAATATTGATCTACAATATACCTTTGATAACTTGAAACTTCTTACGTAATGCGTTGCCACTAGGGCTTACGTTGCATCAAGGATATTCGAAGTAATTTTACTGATCCACTTAGTGGCTATACTATACTTCAATAACCGTATTCTATAGCATCCCAAGGTGATTCTCTTACGTGGGTATTTTAATCCCGTCCAATTCATGAATTCCTTCTTCTTTGTTTTTTTCTTCAAATCATTACTCAATCGAAGGCCCAAACGTCATCCTTTATCTATCACAATTACACCTTTATTCTACTATTAGGGCATCATTGCATCTCCTCTAAATGATACTTATGAAGAGTAACTCCTTTGAGTTCATTCAGGCTATATTGAGCTTACTATAACATAGAGAACCCATTAGTTCCCTTGTTTTCATGGGCCTAATCCTGAGGACTAATCCATTCTCGTCATCTTCTCATTGGCCTTTCTTATCCTTACTCCTGTATTCCTAAAACCTTGTCGCTTTACCATACTTTAGCTTGAGACCTATACATATCTATTTATACTACTCGTAATCTTCCTTCAACTTGCTTGAATTTCCTTGTGTTGTTTTAGAACATCAAGCGAGACATCACATCGTCTCTAACTCTTATTTGCTTTCTTAACTAGACCTTTCGATACCTTGAAATCATTGAATAGAAGATATGCCAATGATGATGCCGCTATCGTTCCTGTATATTGAATCCCCACACTTCTATCCTTTTATTTGAAGTAAGGACTAATCACAACCTTCTGCATTTGAGTATCTCGTACGTTGTTCACCTTTACCTTACTACCTTAAAATCTTGCATCGTACCTTCTATTTATTTCATGTCCTCCCTTCTACCTAGGTTTAATTCACGTCCATAACTTGAAGCTCTTATTAATATATTCACACCTCTGGTATATACACAATCCGGTGGGAGCATCGTGCTGACTTCTTATGAGGCTGGTACTTCCTCTAACTGGCTTTCTTGTAGAGCCATTATAGATTATGATTGTTGTGTTATTTCTCTTAAATATCTGATATTAAGAGTGATTCTGTCATGTTCTCCAGCACAACTTCTATAATTTTTCTAGGTCCAATAATCAGACTCCTGATTTACTTCGGTGGTGTAATTCTTTAGTTTCCTCTTCCTTCTGATCAGCCTTTACGTAGGTTTAAGCTATCTTCCGATCTGTGGCTCATGGCATCAGTTATTACTTTAGCCTTTCATGGGCGTTATGGAATTTCCATGATACGATCTTATAACAATTCAATCCTTTGTCTATGCCCTGGGCTTAATTCTTTCTTTAAACTTATACTGGAGTCTTCTATGGACGTATGATTGTCAACAAATATGCTGCATGGATAATACTCTGAAATCTTAAGTGCGATCATAACGTAACCAACTTTGAATCACTAATCAAATAATTCCTTCCGTTCCTTTTCAGCTTTCTGTAAACGTAAACTATTACTTTTCCTGGTCTTTCTGCTCCTTGTTGTGTCCATACTTAGCTTATCTTAGTGCCCACACATTGAAATTCCATACAACTCATATGATCTTGAATATCACTTCTGATTTTACTCCCTGTTCACTAGCCACGGTAGGTGCCACTTTCTTAGGGAGTGCATACAATGTTGTTTTGAGACTGTTGTTATAAGACCATTTCCTCTTTAGGTCACTGAGTTTAGGTTGCAGCCTTCTTCCTTATTTTCCTTATCTAGTATTTCATTGTAGTACTTAGGGAGGATCTTCTTACTCTTGTAAAGCTACGAGCTTATTACATTGTATACTTGACGAACCTTGTGATGTCCTGCCTTGCCTATACTTATCCGTAGTTACTTATCTCCATGCCCTTGTGCTCGTATGGTTGTTTCTGAACTGATATTTTGACTGCCTTCCCAGTGGCACTTTCTTTTATCCCCGCAACACTCATACGGTGTCTTTAGCTACCCCGACTCTTGTTTGAATATATCTCAAGTATTATAATGATATTCTTCGAGGCTGAACTCTCCATGTTGGGTTCTACTTCGTTTATCTCACACGATCTTATGACTCGTTTGTAACCTCCTGTTTAGCTATAACTGGGATCTTCCTGACCAATTACTAACTACTCGTTGGCCATTCTCATATTAATATTCCTTGTAATCTTTCTTGGGTTATTTCCTTTGTCTTAACTTACGTCTCACACTGGCTCCTTATTTGTTAATAACAACTCGGGCATGAACCTTTACTTCCTCTCCTTGACGTCGTGCTTGCACAATATGCTTGAATCGTAGCGTATCTATAGGATTTGAATAAGTGAAATCTCATCCCTTTCTCATTATTATCGCATCCTTCCTTTATTGTTCCATAATTACTAGATCCTCTTAATTCTGACTTACTGCCACATCATTCCATATTCCCCTCTTTTTGGGGAGTATTAAGTGTTAGAGCTACGATGACCTATTCACATATGTTTTTCATCTTCATCTTTGGAATCCTTTCACATCATCAATGAACCTTACTCGCCTTACGATAATACTTCTGTACCAAGGATAAAAAATTCCTTACTCATGAGGGTGACACTTAGTATAACTGGCACATACAGTCCCTTAAGGTGAACTCTGCTCATATTGCTTGCTTTAGGGAAGCGTCTTCCCGAATGACCATTCTCTGAATTTCTCATGAATCTTCTTTTGTCGTCCATTCTTTTATTGATGGATCTAAATATGAAATTCCTATGGTGCCGACTATTATCACTCACTCAGTCCCTAATTCATGTTTAGTTTATCCTATTTACTAGCCCATACTGATTTCTATCATTCTAAGGTCTAACATTTCCTTCCGGTAGTTGCATTGGGGTTACGAACTTATTTCATGAAATTATGATATGACTTTATGGCCTGTACTCTTTTGTTGTCTCAAGGCCTGTCACCTTTTGTCTTTCCCTTCACCTGACAGTAGACTCTATAATACTGTCATTATTTTCATTCTTCTTTTTCTACCGTTTCCATCCAAGTATCACATATTACTTATAATGTTTTACTAACTCTTTTCTTATTTCCCGCTGACATCTATGTCTATCACTTTATTTTGAAAACTCGAATAAGACATTCTTTTGCTTTTAGCTCTCCTTGTTTCATCCACTGGCTCTTCGGGTTGCCTAGCATTATTTCTCTACTAGGGATGGGAGTCATACTAAGGTAATATTTTCCATTCTAAGTTTCCAATACCTATCTTTGTAGCACTCATATCTAGCCGTACTATTTTAGAATGCACCATCTGGGTGTCTCACAAGGAGATCCATTACCAAGTTTGCGTTATCATGTCAACTAACTTTACCAATCTATCCAATATTTTGGGTTACTCTAACTCCAGCTGGATCCTGATAACATGTCCTTCTCTTAACTATATCTGTTTGCTCTCATAGGGCAGAACTGAGATTGGTGTGGTCGATTGTACGTATATCTGTCACTGTTCAATCGTACATCTGTCACTGTTGAAGGTAACTCAAAATGCTCATATCTTCCTTCCTGAATGGTAAATAATGATAATATTTATTAACTGGGTACCTCGTACCCTTCTTCACCTTGCTTCTTTTTCTTGCTGAAACTTGTGTCTACCTTCCGATTATGTTATTCCTTTTTACCGTAAGAGTGGATAAGTATTCTTGCCTTAAAACTCCTTATCAAGAACCTTACACCTTCTAGTACACGACTGGTCTGCTGAAGACCTCACATTTACTTATCATAAGCATAATGCAAAATCGAGTTCATCTGACTCAATTCTTGCACAACCGTATTCAATCCCTTACCAACCGTCTTTCAAGATATAGGCATCATCGTATTATGGATAAGATAGAGTTTAGGAAATTGAGTTCTTACAACTGAGCTCTACCACACGATCTAGAGTAAGAAGAAAGAGTGACAATCCTAAATTCACTTTAGCCTCCTTCTTATAAGTGTGGTGCACGACGCACCTATAAATAAGACTACTAGACACGGCTTGTAGACTCCCTAGGACAGAACCACTCTGATACCACTTTTGTCACGACCCAAATCGATGGGCCGTGACGGGCAACCGGTACCTTACTCAACCGAGTACCAATGTAACGTATAATTCTTATTACATCATTATATACACGTGATATACGGTCCTAATAGGCTAACATAATCATTTACAAACCCAAAATATAGGCCGACAAGGCCGTACAATCTTTCACGTATATGTCAATAAAGGTCGGGATAGAGTCCCGCCATACCAAACAATACCCGTCTAAATTATACTAACCAAACAAGCGACTCCGAAGCAAATGGAGCGCACCAACATCTTTTGCTGAGCTGATAGCCTATTGGAGGGATCTCGACCTATCTATCGGGACTTGCACACGTGAAATGCAGCGTCCCTAGGCAAAAGGGACGTCAATACGAATAATGTTCCGCGTATGTAAGGCACAAATAAGTACATAACCGACATGGAAGTAATATAGAGTAACTGACTCAACCTGTAACTCTGGATAATTCTGTAAATCATGAAATACGTATAATGTCATGAATATGCGTATGAATGTCATGTCGTGCATAGGTACATATTTCATAACATCATCAGGCCTCTGAGGGCATCCCATCATATCATCTCGGCCACTGTGGGAAAATCATCAACGTATACCAGCTGATCAGGCGGTGGTGCGTATATAACGCCATAACCTTTCCCATATCCCATATACATATATATACATACATAAATATATACGCGTATATAATGCCTTTTGAATATACATACATATATACGCGTATATAACGCCGTTTGAATCATATTTCAGCCACTGTGGGCAACATCATCATCATATACCAGCTGATCAGGTAGTGGTGCGTATATAACACCGTAACCTTTTCCCATATCCCATATACATATATTTACATATATACGTGTATATAACGCCATATGGTCATGGGTCAATGCACATGTATGAAATGCATGAAAGTACGTAATAATATCAATATTCCTTCTGGATAAACTCTTTCAACTGCGTATTATTCTGAGACCTATGAACATAAAATAATAATAATTCTCATGGGGAATCAAGAATATAGACACCCCTACTATTTCTATGAATAGAGTAATTTATAGAAACTATGTATTTTCTCGTTTCTTCAGTATAATTTGGACCATGTCAAAAGAAAGAAGGGATAGCCTTAACATACCTGGAGTAGGAAAAATCCGTATAACATTCTTTATATGTGAATTTGATTGCAAGAAATCTCGTTGTTAATGTCTTGTAGGAGCTTGAATTGTAAGAATTCCTAAGGTTCTGTTATGAAGGAATTTTTCTATGCAATTTCATTGCCAAGGTGAAAAGTTCACATATGAATTGCTAACAGAACGTTTTGAATTCAATATATGAAACATTCTGATTGCAAGAATTTTTTGGTTGAAAAACGTTTGGGTGTAAAATGGCTTAATGTAGGATTTTGTAGTGTGTCTTAATTATCACTTGCTGGCTAACGTTTTTAGATGATAGGAATAGCCAAGGTTTGATTGTAGTGGGATTGTATATAAGACATAGTAAAGGTGAAGTGTCTCGAAATTAATAAGGTATGTTTCCACCTATTCCAAAAATGACTAAGAGTCATTGTTTGGAAAGTGGTTGGCTGCCACGTTTTTTTTGGAGGCTGAAATTTATTAATTTTTATCCACTTATTAGTTAATTGGGTAATGTCCCGTTACCCGGTAATTAACCAATTGCCCGCATAATTAATTATTGTCTCAAATTACTTAAAATTCTACTTATTCTTAATACGCTTTATATATCCCACTATCATAGTCACATGGTACCTTGTATGGTACTAGTCCGTAAATATCGGGTATTAACTCTCGATCCGTATTTTACCCCTACATGCCAAACATGGATGAAAATTCATTTTCTTTGACTTGCTTCCTATTTCACCTTCATGAATTTATTCATCACTTGTGAAATGGTCTAATCCTTATAATCTCCAAATAATCTTTTACTTGGACTGATATCAATTACCTTATGAAAAATTCGACGTACAACACTACTGGGTTCAACATCATCGTAATTTAATACTGCGGGGTATAACACTCAGCCTCATGAAAAAATAGGAGACAGTGCTTAGTCTTGATGCAAGGAAAGGCCGAGCTTAGCCTTATGCAATTAGGGAGGCAATGCTTAGCCTCGATGCAAGTAAAAGCCGAGATTAGCCTTATGCAATGAGGGAGGCAATGCTTAGCCTCATGCAAAGAAAGGAAATACTTAGACTTATGCAGTCATGAGGCATGGCTTAGCCTCATGCAAAGAAAACGTTGAGTGATAGTAACGTATTTCTTAGCTGGAGGTGCTTGTAATAGATAATTTTTTGTCTTGATGACAGTGACCTGATGTGTCTGCAGATATCATTGTTTTATTGTGCCTGCGTCCAAAGAAAAATTGTAAGTTTTGTGGGGCAAGGTTGGTTCGCGCTTTTGTCTTCTGCTTTGCATGTGCTCCTTTTTTGAGATACCCTGGGCAACATCTGGCGGCTTATAAAAATAAAGTTTTCAAAAAATATGTGTGCGTTTCAGGAATTTAGTTCTTTCAAAATATAGTAGTATGCAATATCAAGTAAGCTAGAAGAACCAATGACTGTGACATATTTTAGAGACATTGCGACCTTCTTGCTTTAGAATTTTGAAGATCCTCCTCAAAATTCTACCCCAGTTTAAATATAATTCTTTGACTGTTCTGCATATAACGGGAATCGGGTCAAGCGTATTTCTAACCATGGTAAAATGAAGATTTTATTGAGATGTGATCGAACCCATAGGGTTGCGTATGTATCCCCTCTTAAACGGGAATCAGGTCAAGCGTAGTTCAGTTACATCAGATGAAGAACTGTAAACAATCTAAACATAGTATCTTTTGACTGCATCTGAGTTAATAGGTTTTGGCCAAACTTCTACATCCATTTTTGCAAGTATGCGTGCTCTTCTAGTTAGTACTCTGTGATCCATGTAGGGTCATTTTCAATTGGGTGAAAATTTCCCTTTGGCTTCATCTTGATGCAGGGAGATCCGCTTTAGCACCAGATGCCCCAGTGTGAATTGTCTAGGCCTGACCCTTTTGTTGAAAGCTCTGGACATTCTATTTTGGTAAATTTGACAGTGACATACCGCATTCATTATTTTCCCGTCAATGAGAGCCAGTTGTTCGTAACGACTTTGTATCCATTCCACATCACTGAGTTTGGCCTCTTGTATGTTTCGTAAAGAAGGAATTTTGCCTCGGTGAGAACAACAACTTCAGTACCGTAGACTAGCAAATAAGGGGTTGCCCCGGTTGATGTGCGAACTATGGTACGATATCCAAGTAGAGCAAATGGTCACTTCTCGTGCCATTGTTTGTGATTGTCACCATTTTCCCTAATATCTTCTTGATGTTCTTGTTGGCGGCTTCACACCTCCATTCATTTATGGCCTGTATGTTGTGAAATTCTTATGCTTGATCATGAAAGTTTTACACATGGATCTCATTAAATCACTGTTAAGGTTGGCGGCGTTGTCGGTGATGATTGATTCCAGCACACCGAATCGACAAACATTATGATCCCTAACGAAATCTGCGACGACCTTCTACCTTCTTAGTTACAGCCTTGTAAGATGTAACTTCAGCCCATTTTGTGAAATAGTCTATGGCCACTAGAATGAACCTATGCCAATTTGAAGTGGAGGGTTCGATTGGACCGACGACATCCATCCCCCAAGCGGAAAAAGTCCAAGGTGCATTTGTTGTATTGAGTTCATTAAGTGGCACTCGTACCATATCCGCATGTAATTGGCATTGGTGACACTTTTGGACATACCTGGTGCAGTACGTTTCCATAGTCATCCAAAAATATCCTGCTCTTAATATCTTCTAAGCTAAAACAAATCCATTCATGTGTGGTCTGCAAGTTCCAGCATGTATCTCTTCGAGCAATTTGGATGCTTCCTTGGCGTCGACACAAAGTAATAACCCCAGATCTGGAGTCCTTCTGTATAGAATTCCTCAACTTTGGAAGAAATGGTTGGATAATCTTCAGATTGTGCGTTTCTGAGTATGATTTGCATGCTCCAGGTACTCTCTTTTTGTCAAGTATTATTTGATGTCATGAAACCATGGGTTCCCATCAGTTTATTCTTCAACATGAGCACAATAAACTGGATGATTATGAATCCCTAATGGAATAGGGTCGATGAAATTCTTGTCTGGGTTGTTGTATCATGGAAGATAGAGTGGCCAACGCATCTGCGAACTCATTCTGGATTCTCGAAACATGTTTAAACTCTATCTTTGTGAATCTCTTCATCAATCCTTGCACATAGTACATCTACAACAATATTTTGGTCTTCTTTATATCCCATTCTCCTAGAACCTGGTTTACTAAAAGGTTCGAATCATTAATTACCAGCAATTCCTAAATGTTCATGTCAATGGACAACTTGAATCCCAAGATGCAAGCCTCATATTCTGGCATATTGTTGGTACATGGAAATCTGAGTTTTGCGGATACCTGACAATGTTGACCCGTCTCTAATACCAAAAATGCTCCAATACCCACTCCTTTGAAATTTGCAGTCCCATCGAAGAACATTCTCCAACCATCGTACGTTTCGGTGATATCTCCTCATACAAATGATACCTCTTCATCGAGAAAGTATGTTTTCAGTGGTTCGTATTCTCCTCCTACATGATTTTCTGCCAGATGATATGCCAATGCTTGTCCCTTGACCAATTTCTGAGTTACATAGATGATGTCAAACTCACTTAGTAGTATCTACCATTTTGCCAGCTTCCCCGTAGGAATGGGTTTCTGGAAAATATATTTTAGAGGATCCATCCTTGATATGAGATATGTGGTGTATGCAAAGATGTAGTGCCTCAACTTTTGAGCTATCCATGTCAGAGCACAGTAGGTGCATTCCAGCAAAGAATACCGTGCTTCATAAGGTGTAAAATTCTTACTTAAATAGTATATGTCCTGTTCTTTCCTTCCTATCTCATCGTGTTGTCCCAAGATACAACCGAAAGCCCCATCTAGTATAGACAAGTAGAGTAGCAAAGGTCTCCCAGGTTCTGGCAGGACCAGGACTGGTGGTGTGGATAAATATTCCTTGATTTTGTCAAAGGATTTCTGACATTCTTCAGTCCAACTTGTTGCAGCATCCTTCTTCAACATTTTGAAATTGGTTCACAGATCACAGCTGATTGTGCTATGAAACGACTGATGTAATTGAGACGTCCTAAGAAACTCATAACATCTTTCTTGTTCTTTGGAGGTGGCAAGTCTTGGATAGCCTTGACCTTTGACGGGTCTAACTCAATTCCTCAGCGGCTGAGAGGAACCCTAACTACTTTCCAAGAGGGACTCCAAAGGCACATTTTGTAGGGTTCAGTTTCAAATTATACCTTCGAAGTCGATCAAAGAATTTCCTCAAATCTGCTATGTGATCTTCCCTTCTTAGATTTGATGATGACGTCGTCCACATACATCTCTATCTCCTTATGTATCATGTCGTGGAAAATGGTTGTCATGGCCCTCATATATGTGGCTCCAGCATTCTTTAGTCCAAACGATCATTTTGTAGCAACACACTCCCTAGGGTGTAATAAAGGCTGTCTTTTCGGTCTCCTCTTCATCCATCCAAATCTGATGATATCCCGTGAAACAATCCACAAAAGACTGAAGTTCATGCTTGGCACAGTTGTCGATCAGTATGTGTATATTGGGCAACGAAAAATCATCTTCAGGACTTGCTCTGTTTAAATCCCGATAGCCGACACATAATCTGACTTTTCCATCTTTCTTTGGAACTGGCACGATGTAAGCCAACCAGGTTGGATATTCAACCACCCTGAGAACCTTAACTTTGATCTTCTTGGTGACTTCCTCTTTTATTTTTAGACTCATATTTGGCTTGAAATTTCCGAGCTTCTGCTTTACAGGCAGACACATAGGGTTGCTTGGTAGCTTATGAGCCACTATAGACGTGCTCAAATCGGTCATATCATCATAGACCATGTAAAAATATCCTTGTACTCTGTCAAAAACCGGATGTATTCTTCTTTCATTGAAGGCGATAGGTGGATGCTTACACGAGTTTCCTTGACTGTTTCGGAGTCTCCCAAATTAACTATTTCAGTCTCATCCAAATTGGACTTAGGATTTTTTCAAAATTTTCCACTTCTCTGACAATTTCCTCGGGTATTATATCTTCCTCCAGATCCTCTGAATCACTATCCTTATGTTGCGTTGTCTCATTATAAGTCACAGTCGTAGGTTCATCAGGGTAAGTAATAATAACATTATAGAGAGAAAAATGTAAAGGATAATAATAAATACTAAAATAGCAATCCATTGATAAATATTAAAACATCAACAAATGAAGTTCAATGAGTCGAGCGATTATTCAAAACGAAAACATTTAAAAACAAAATACTGAAATACCTTAAATTCCCATAAAATAGCTTTCAAAAATAAATAAATGATGCTAATGACCAAGCTACCCAGAAACTCGACGGGCCCTTGATGGTTCATCGATCCAATTATGGAGAACATCCCCATTATCCGAATAATGAGGCCTTCCTCCTTCTCCTCCTCAATTATTGCACTGCAGTCCATGTCTTCATCATCTAGGAACATATCCCTTATGCCGGCTAGAACTTCATCTTCTTCGGACCCCCACACAATGTCAGCTTGATGAAATGACTGGCTCAAATGTGGTACTGGTTTCTCTAGGGGGTAATAAGGACCACGCAATGGTGGAGACTAATTATTATACTCGTGCCAGGTGTATTCATACCCAAGCCCAAAAGTTGTGCCGTGACGATTTGGCTGTATTGGTTTGGTGATACCATGGAGATTCTTACCGAGACCCTTACCTGGTTCATAAACTTCCCATACCAATATTCTTTCTATCTTACTGCTCCACCATTTATCTTTCTCAATTGCATTGACACGCTCGATGCGATGGTATGTTTCTCCACCTAGCTTCCTTCTATTCTCGACAACCGAAACAATTTGATTGGTGTAAATGGGATTGCTTCCGTCCCCATGGATGATTAATTCCTGATGGTTCCATTTGAACTTCACGGCCTGATGTAGAGTAGAAGTTACATCCCCAGCGGCATGTATCCAAGGTCGTCCCAACAACAAATTGTATGTAGCGGATATATCTAACATTTGAAACTCGACATCAAACCAGGTCGGGCCCATCTGTAAGTTGAGGTTGGTTTCCCCAATTATGGCCCTTTGGGACCCATCAAATGATTTCATGTTCATACTCCCTGCTCGTATCTCGTGCATGCCTTTACCCAACCTTTTCAAAGTACTTAGCGGACAGATTTTGAGACTCGAACCTCCGTCTATCAGGACCCTGGCAATGAATTTGTCCTCAAACTGCACTGTGATATGCAATGCCCTGTTGTGATTCAGTCCTTCCGGTGGCAGTTCGTCTTTGTGAAAAGTGATCTTGTGGCTTTCCAACATTTTCCCTACCATATTGGCCATCTCTCCATTGGTAATGTTATTGGGTACATAGGCTTCGTTCAACACCTTCATCAAGGCATTCCTATGTGCCTCGGAGTTCTGCAGCAGTGATAGAATGGATATTTGAGCAGGGGTTTTGTTCAGATGATCAAACACAAAATATTCCCTCACCTGCATCTTTCTCCAAAGATCATCTGGGCCAGTCTTAGTGACAGGTGGCTTAGAAGCGGCTTCTTTACTTGTTCCTCCCAAATGTTCGGGTGTATAAACCCTACCAGTTCGGGTCATACCTTGCATTGCACCTGTTTCCTCCATTTTTTATTTTCCCTTCCTTCTTGCTTCCGCAACATAGTCCCAGGGTATAGCATTATACTTAAAGGACGGTGTAGGTGCTACCGTCACGGTGAATGGTGTTGTCACTTCAACCTCAAACGGAGTTGGTACGACTACCTCAACCTCAATCAGTGCCTGAGTTTGTACCACGATAAGTGTGAGAGTGACTGGAGATGTTTTAGGATTATCCCCTTCTCGAACGAGTCCAATGGACCCTTCAGGATCCCATTCTACATCGGTCTCTATCACATTTACCCCTTCGCCCCTATGATCTGGGAGAGTATTGTTATGGACATTGTGTGCGGCCTCCTTTTCCTGTATAACTTTGGTGTCAATTAACGTCTGAATCTTATCCTTCAAAGTGCGACATTCATCAATAGTATGACCCTTCATGTCTAAGTGACATGCACATGTCTTATTTGGATTAATCCACTGGGAAGAGTTTTCCATAGCAACTGCGGGAATGTGAGTGACATAACTGGAAACCTTCAGTCTCTCGTATAGTTGATCTATGGGTTCAGCAATTGGGGTGTATTGTCAGGGTGGTCTACGGTCAAAATTCGAATTAGGTTTTTGGTAGTTTTGGCGGGCTGGTGATGAATGGTAGTATGCTGGCTGGATGTTATAAATTTGGTAAGTGGCGGCAGGTTGTTGGTATCTGGGAGGTGAAGGCTGATATGAGGGTGGGGGTGTTTGGTATGTAAGAGGGGACTTTGGACCTTGGGCCACCATCACTGCCCCTACTTCTTTCTTTTTGGAGATACCCCCTAACTGTAAGGCTTTGTTTGTAGCTTGGAGCGCTTCGAAATTTGTCACCATTCCGCTTTTAATCCCTTCTTCTATTATTTCTCCCAATTTGATGATGTCAGAAAATTTATGGTTTTGAATAACCATCAGTCCCTCATAGTACTGCGGATCCTGAGCTCGAACGAAGAACTTATTCATTTATTCTTCTTCCAATTTTGGCCTTACCTTTGCGGCTTCAGACCTCCACCGATTTGCATACTCGCGGAAGGTTTGGATTCTTCTTAAGATGCTGAATGTAGAAAACATGTGGCGCATTTTTCGTGTTAAACCTGAACCAGTGCATAAATCTGACGCCATGCTCACCCAATTAACCCATTTATTTGGGTTCTGAGTGATGTACCAAGACAGGGCGCCTCCAGTGAGGCTCCTCATGAACAACTTCCTGTTGATTCTTTCATCCTTGCCAACCCCTACAAGCTTGTCACAATACGTTCTCAAGTGCACCTTCAGATCTCCAGTCCCATCGAGCATTTCGAACTTAGGAGGTTTTTAACCCTCTGGCAGTTCTACATCTGGATGAATACACAAATCCTCATAATTTAAACCCTCGATGCCTTTTCTCCCTTCGACACTTTGAATTATACTAGTAAGTTTCTTGAGTTGTTCCGCCATGTTCTTGATGAGCAAGTCCATCTCGGCGGGTTCAGGTATGTATAGGGTCTATTGTGGGATATGTGGTAATGTTTCCACGTATATGGGATTTCTTTGATGGACTCCAGGAATCTGGGCATAGTGGTGGTCATTGGTTGAGTTTTGGGGATCAGGGGTAGGTTGTGGTGCATTTTGAGGAGTGTGGTAGGTTGTGGTTTGTGGATACTGAATTGGATGGTGATGGTGTTGTGGAGGGGTAGGTACTGGTGAAGGATTAGGATTAGGATTTTTAGGAGGTGTGACATATTGATGAGGTGCAGGAGGATTTTGCGGCTGTTGGTTTTGTGTATTTTGGGGAGTTTCCGGGTTTTGGACGTTTTGTTGGTTAATGTCGGGAATGTTTAGGGTGAGGGAAAGGTTTGCCAAGTTTGAGACTTGCTCAAGCTCCCCTTGTAGCTTCAGTATTTTTTGTTCCAGACATAAAACCAAATCGTTCTATGTCGGAGTACTCCGACCATCCGAAGTTTCAATATTCTCTGCATGGGTAGAATTGTCTTTCCTGATATCGCTCATGTCGTCCATTTTGGATTTTCCTTTGTTCTTGGGATCACTTGGTGGAGGAGGAGGTGGAGGACCTCTAGATATGGTGTGATATGCCGATGATTCCAATATGCATGAACCAACCTTGGGGAATGGGAATAAACAAAAGAAAACAAAACAAAAGGTAACCAAGTCAGTAAGGAGTGTTAGAGGGATATTTACGATATTTAAACTTGTATTGCAGAATTATGTAATAAATACGCATCCTAATTTGAGGGACCTCATTGTGCCAGAGGTAGGCCTAAGAGACACATATAATTGGAGAAAATTGATGCCAATAATTGTGTCATTTAATTACTGTGAAAATGAACCAAATTTCTACTAAAACAAAAATAATGAGAAAATAGTTACTAATGGCATTCTCCTCATTACAATCAAAGTATAATCGTATATAGAAAGAAGTAAAAACAGTGTTTCCTAATCTATTTGGTCCCAGAGGGACCTTCTCCATGCTTGGCCTTCTTGACTCCATCAATCAAGTTCCCCAGGTTACGCATGCCCAATAGTAGATAAGCCCTTGTTAGGTGCCCCCCTTCATTGCCTTCCGCATTCTGACTTGTGCTTCAGCAACATAGTCTATAACCTTATTTTTCAGATTAATCCCTAGCTTGACATCTCCCGCTATATCATCTGCCAACCATGATGGGTAGAAGTACACATGGCCAGCATTGATACTTGTCTGGCTCGATGGTATCTTTCTTCACAATGATATTTTGATTCCACATATGTTGTGCCTCGAATTTGAATGGAATAGCGTTCCCCTTAAAGCTTTCTTTGTACTGGACCATGTTGGCAACCCGAGGTATAACCTTCTTTCTCCCCGCTTGCCTCATCACCCTTATAGGAGCATACTGATAGATTCCTCTTAACCCGATAAATACTAGATGACTGGTTTCTCTTGACCTGATGATGAACTTGATGCTAGGAACCATTCGAACATCCAATGTAGCTTTTCCTCAGTCAAGTTGCTGAAGAAACACACCCAACTCACAACACTTCGGGGTTCTGCAAACCTATTTGGAATAAATGTCATTCTTTTCGTATGATGGTAGGCTATGTGATCATTCAGTGGTCGTCGCAGGATCTCTTGACGATATTTACTTCTCTGAAAATTTTCTAATAACCACACTTGCAATAAAAGATTACAACCCTCGAAATTCCCATACCCTTTTTTGCACCGATCTAGAGCCCGATACATCTCAGCCAGGATCATACAGATGATGGTGTAAGTTTGTCCCTCAATTCCCTCCATTAAAGTCCTAGAGACCATGGCCAGGCGAGTGTGGATCCTATCCCCTTTCATTGGAAATGTCAGCATCCACAAGAAATATACAATGAATACAAAAACCCTGCGGTGTGTCCAACCCAAAGAAGTAATGGCAAGTTCATCATGGTGAAGGCGATATGACTTGCTATGCCCATAACATTCATAAAGGAACTCAAATGGTATGTATGATTTCTTCAGATAGAGTAACTCATCATTTTTCTTAAAGCCCATAATTTTCAGGAAACCTCGGGGAGTGCGGTTTTCTGGTACCAATAAACCAGAGCTATCCCATGGGAGCCCATAGAAACCTCCTATTTACTATAAGAGAGGAGTCATTTCTATGTCCCTAAAGTAGAAGACAACTCTCTTCTCATCCCAAAACATAATGAAAGCCTCAATCAATGCATTATTTGGCCAAATGTCCAACAAGGAGGGTAAGTTTCTGAGGACCCTTCTTACATGATTCTTGTCACTAGGTGAGAGGTTCTTCCACCAATCAAGAAGCCAAGGTGGGATGTTTTGAACCATGCCGAACCTGGGGACTTCGTGCTTCATTTTCTGCAAGACAAATAGAGTTATCCCTTTCCCCTCCGGATCTGACTGTTCACACACTAATGATCAATATACTGGCATGTTTTTCTCCAAAAATGCATATAATATGATTCTATCCATTGGGATTATGGAAATACTGTCGGACTTTGGACAACGCTTATCTTAGCGGATTATCACACGGACAACGTTATAACTCATACTAGGTTTGACATAATGCATGCACAATTGATATTGAGCGAGGTTTCTAGAAGGGTCTAGACTGGTACTCTCAAGTGGACAACATGCGGGATGTGCATGTAGCAACAAATAAAATAAAAAAGGAGAAGGAAGCCCGCTTATCAAAGAAGACTAATTCATATAAGCCAAATTTGTTATGGTAAGAGCCTAAATATCCCCAGCCGAGTCGCCATGCTGTCGTGCCCCTTTTTCTCGCGAAATCGGGTTTCGACATGTGACAACTCTTTTAAGGAGTTATTAAAAGAGGAGAGTCTCTACCTAATGGTTTTTAAGGTGCGTTAGGACACCTATTTGCAAGTGACTCAGGTTCAACTAATTTGCATCACCAAAGATCGGGTAAGGTCTCGAAATTATCTCGAAGAGAAGGAGTTATGCACTCTTTGAGGTTCACAATTGTGGGTCCCGACCGAACTTGAATTATATGAATTTGTCGGATAAACAAAGATATGGAGAGAAAGAAGTTTGAGAATTTTATTTTATAAAAAAACTTTGAATATATAAGTACAAACACTTGATTCAAATAAATGGGAAATAAGATGGGGGGGGGGGGGGCCTAAGTTTTTTAGCCTAAAGGATCACCCCGTGCAACATAAATAATACTTTATAACTCCCTCGAAATGGGTGTTACTCATATTATTCAGGGGGCACAGACTACATCTCCTGCTATCTGATTACTATCTTTAAGCTGTTACCTAAAGCGTACTAGTTCAATTATAAGTCGTACCTTATGCATGCACTACCCGTCCCATAACTATGGTCCAGGAGGCATTGTACCTCTATTTTGGGAGGTACTAGACCTTACTTAGGTTGCTTAGAAAATGTCAAAACTAGGCGACATACAAAATACGTTAGACTTCACATATAGGCAATTAAAGTCTCAAGTTAGCCTCCACACTTAAACAACAAATGCACACAAAATAAGTTTTCATGTTAGGCAGTTCAAGAATTAAAGACCTTAAATCCCTATAGACATTATTTCTATATGATAAGGCATCAAGGCATGCAAGTAGTTTTAGGAGCCAGCGTTATTCGTAGACAGGATTGTATAGGTTGTTGCACACTGATTATTGAGATAGCAGGTTCCTAATTATTAATCCTATAGATGTTGCATCACATATTAATATTAAAATCTACCCCATCCCCTTTTACTAACAACCCCAAGCGTTAATACAAAGGTTATTACCGGCCCAATTAATGAGTAAAGTAGCAATATTACATAATAGTGGACAGGCCTCTAGCAGGCCCAAATAAAATAACTAAATACCCAGCCTTACTGGGCCTCCAATATCTCTTACATAGCATACTTAAGCCTTCAACAAAGAACCACACGATCACAGGTCCATAGAAGAGTCCATACCAATTCAATAGGCCACAGAACCAAGTGTGGCACCACTTGGAACAACCAGTATAAGTATACAGTACATGACAGGGAAGTAGGGTGTTAGGGACAGTTTTGGAGGTTGAGGGAATGACTAGGACCAAGCTCTAGTGTGTCAGAGTTCACAAGGGCCTTAATTGGACCCTAAGCAGTGCTCACAATAGGTAGGCCAACAATAAAACTTAGATAGCCTTGGCTTTCAGCCAGCTAAGAATAGGAATTTAGAATATCAGAGTAGCAATTGAGGAGAGTGGACAGAAATCACCAAATTGAGCATACAACACAACTGGTCAAGCAAGCCAGTAGGTTTAGCAAGGTTCACATAGCAAAGTACCATATAGACAACCTTATAGGACTTAGGAGAAGGAAACAAGTTTGCAGGCATACATAGGTTATCATGCGTAGATGCATGAAGTTAAAATGGTTGAAACCTAATGATCCAAATTAATCCAAGTCTAACCTAATGCCATATTAATTAGAACTTAGACATGATGGAGGGGTACACACATTTTGATAATCACTGAAAGGATAGGATAGCAAATGAACCAAGGCATACTGGAAAACATATTAGCATAGGAGCAAAGTCATAGCTAATAGGAAAAATAGAGTGTTTATCTTTTAAAAATCAGGACAACATGAAACAAGTTTAGAGAAGACTTTAGGGCAGCATTCCATAGAGTTAGGTCTAATACACAAAGGGCAATCAAGTATACACAAGATTTAGCACTGAAAGGTTCATTCAAGTTGGGGGGGGGGGGGTGATTCCCATGGAGTTGTAGTATTTAAACACAATATGCAGAAAATTTGTAACTTAACAACATACAATTACAGTAGTCAGGCTCATGTTAATATGTACCTTCATTGAAATTCAAAACTAAATATGCTAAGATGCTACATGGTACAGAACCCATTTCCGAAGACAAAAGATCACAGAGTACAAATCACAGAGAAGAGTGTGTATTAGCATAACACAAACATTAGATTATCTCGTGCATTCAATTGTCACAGAATGACAACAGGGTATTGAACATTATCATAGTTAAATCATGCTTATGTAATTCAAACATATATGCATAAGAAAGAGAAAAGTTGAACAATGCGAGGGTTTAAACACTAACCAGTAGCAGAATCAAAAGAGTAAAGAGCGTAGTAGCAAAATCCCAAATCCTCGATGCTTCAGAGTTCACAAGAGCCTCGAGAATGGGCTCCGAGCAGTTCTTACACTGGAGGAGGTTGTTTTAATGGCCTTGGCTTTTAGACGGCCTCGGATTCAATAATTTTAGAGAGTGTTCAAGTGCAATAGTGAGTGAGTGAGTGAGAAACGAGAGTAGTGAAAATAATAGCAGGAATTAAGAGATTCAAAAGTCTGCTTAAGGGGTCTTAGGGGAGGGGTTTATATAGTAGCATATTTCATATATAAGAATAGGGAAACATGGTAAATTAAACATGGAATAAGAAAAATATGCCATAATCAATTAGAATCAATTTTAGGGCAAAGAGGACATAAAATAAGGAAGTTCAGTAAATTAAATAGAAAATAAGGAAAATATAGCAAAAGAGAATCAATTAGAGTCAGTCTCAGGGAAAATAAAATAGAATAAAAATAAAATACAGTAGGTTAAACAAAATAAGGAAAATATCAGTCAAACACAAAAAAGGAAAGAGTATCAATCGAAAATCAGTGAAGAAGAGGGAAAATCTCAAACCCCAGTTGGGAATAACGACTTGAATCGAACCAAAAATGCAAGAATCATTTAATACAACATGTATATGGACGAAAGATCGTCAAGATCTTCACAGAACCAAAGTAAATCGGCGCGTTCTTGAGAGGTAGTTCTTGCCAAAAATAGGGCAAGAATTAAGTAGTACCATAAACATGCGTATAATGATAGAGTATCACAAAATAGGTAAGTAGATCATGGATTGATTCCATGTTTGAGTCGGAATCGGAGAGGGTAAGGGGTTATGGCGACTAGGGTTTAACAGAGAAGAAGAGAGGTGAGAGGGTAATGAAGGCGGCTGGGTAGGGGGCAAATAGGTTAGGGTTTTGGTAGGTTTAGGTAATTAAAAAAAGGTTAGGATTATTATGGGTTGTTGATCATTCGAGATCAACGACCAGGATAGTAAGGGGGATGGGGCGGGTTATTGGAGCGGGTTACCGAGTATTTTAAAATGGGTAATTTTGTTTTGGGCTTGGGGTAATTGGGCCGAGGTCTGGGTGGTTTTGGGTGCGAAAATTAGGTAAGACATTGGGCTATTATTTAAATACCCCAAAATTTATCAAAATAATTTATAAAAGATGCTTAATAAATGAATAAAATATTATTTATGCACTGAAATGTTTAAAATAATAACTTTATATTATAAAAAATAAATATGCTATTTTGACAAAAATAATATAAAATAAAGAGCAATTGTATGAATATAGGACATTATTGCAAATATAGACAAATAGCTTGAAAATGCTAATGTAATTATATGGAATGGAATACAATGTTTGAAACATATATTATAGGTGCAAGAATAATTATTTTAGGTAACTAAGTCATCAAAATATCATATAAAGGATAATTACTAGATATTTATATATAATTTGATTATAAGGAAATTAATTTAAAGCTCTAAAAATTAAAAAAATAAATAGAAAATGCTTGTATAAGTTTGCAAACTAAATAATGATGCAAATATGCTATTTGAAAATATATATGTATTTGAAAAACATGAGGACATAATTGAGTATCAACACCGGTTATGTAATTGGTTTTGGAATCCGACCTCAATTTGAGGTCTAAATCCTATTTTAGGTTGAAATCTTAGAAAATGTAGTGAAAGATTGAAAGAAAATGGATTAGAATCACTTACCAATGATTTGGGGAAGAAGGGTTCTTGGGAAAATCGCCTCTAGGGTGATCTCGTTTTGAAAATTTGAAGAATGAACAAAAATCCCGTCTAACTCATATATGTTCAACTGCAGATGTCGCAATTGTGATGTAATGTTCGCAATTGTGAACATTGCAATAGCGAGAAAGAGGTCACAATTGCAAACTCTTCTCAAATCCCAGAGATCGCAAAGGCGATATAATGGCCGCTAATGCGAACCCTGCTGCCCTCGCAAATGGGGACCTATCTTCGCAAATGCGAAGGTCTTCAAAACAGTGCTGAGCAGCAGATGCGACTCTGCCTTCGCAAAAAGCGGAACTAGAAGGTTCGCTAATGCGTACTTTTTCCTCGCAAATGCGAGCACACCCTTCCATGCCCAAGCTCATAAATGCGATGGTTTCTTTGCAAATGTGAGGCTCACAAATGTGATGCGAGATTTGCAGTAGACACCAGAAACAAAAATGCATCAGCTATGTTTCTAAGTCCAATTTCACTCTGTAGCTTATCCGAAACTCACTCGAGCCCTCGGGGTTCTAAACCAAGCATACACACAAGTACAAAAACATCATACGAACTTGCTCGTGCGATCAAATCGCCAAAATCACACCTAGAACTATGAATTGAACACCAAATCAAATGAAATTTTCAAGAAAAAATTGAAACTTCTATTTTCACAACCGGACGTCCGAATCACGTCAAACCAACTCCGTTTCTCACCAAATTTGACAGATAACTTATAAATATATTGTTGGACCTATACCGGGTTCCGAAACCAAAATACGGACTGATATCAATAAAGTCAAACATTGGCCAAACTTTTAAAGTCATTAATCTTTTAAACATTCAAATTTCAACAAAGTGTGATAACTCGGGCTAGGGACTTCCGAATTCGATTTCGAACATACGCTCAAGTCCCAAATCATGATACAGACCCGACGGGACCGTCAAAGTACGAATCCGGGTCCATTTTTCCAAAAAACATTAATCGAAATCAACTCAAATGGATTTTTAAGGCAAAATTTCACATTTTCATAAGTTTTTAACATAAAAGCCTTCCCAGAAAAAACCCAGACTGCGGATGCAAATTAAGGAAGGCTTAAAAAGCTACTAGAGGATTAGAAACACAGAATTAGGTTCTAAAACTCTAGATGACCTATCAGATAATTACAATCTCCACTTCTAAAGCAACCGTTCGTCCTCGAATGGACATAGAAAAGTACCTGGGCTAGTGAAAAGGTGTGGATATCTACTCCGTATACCTGACTCGAACTACTAAGTAGCTGCCTCGACCGACTTACCTCTCCACTTCACTCAAACTGAAGGATAACTCTTAGACTTCAATTGACAACCTACTGGGCTAGAATAACCATCGACTCTTTCTCGTAAGTTAAATCCTTGTCCAATTGAACTGAGCTGAAATCTGACACATGGGACGGATCACCGTGATACTTCTAGAGCATGGACACATGGAACACCGGATGAAAAACTGATAAACTAGGTTGCAACGCGAGCCTATAAGCCACCTTACCCACTCTCTCCAGAATCTCAAAGGGTCCGATGTACCTAGGGCTCAACTCGCCCATTCTTTCCTAATCTCATCACACCCTTCATGGGTGAAACTCAAAGCAATACTCTCTCTTCGACCATGAATGCAACATCACGAACTCGAAGGTCGGCATAACTCTTCTTCCTAGACTGAGTTGTGCGAAGTCGATCCTGAATAATCTTAACCTTATCCAAGGCATCCTATACCAAATCTGTACCTAGAAACCGAGCCTCCCCAGGCTCGAACCATCCAACTGGCGATCGACACCGCCTCCCGTACAATGCCTCATAGGGAGACATATGAATGCTCGACTAGTATCTGTTGTTGTAGGCAAATTCCGCAAGTGGCAAGAATTGATCCCACGATCCTCTGTAGTCTATAACACATGCGCATAGCATATACTCCAATATCTGAATAGTGCACTAAGACTGTCCATTCATCTGAGGATGAAATGTTGTGCTCAACTCAACCATCATGCCCAACTTACACTGTACTGCTCTCCAAAAGTGGGAGGTGAACTGCGTACCTCGATCCAAAATAATAGACATGGGCACACTGTGAAGATGGACGATCTCGCAGATGTATATCTCAACTAACCACTCTAAATAATAGGTAACAGCCACATGAATGAAATGAGATGACTTGGTCAGCCTGTCCATAATAACCCATACCACATCGAACTTCCTCTAAGTCCGTGGGAGTCCAACAATAAAATCCATAGTAATACGCTCCCACTTCCATTCAGGAATCTCTATCTTCTAAAGAAAACCACCAGGTCTATGATGTTCATACTTTACTTGCTAACAATTTATATACCGAGCTACATAAGCAACTATGTCCTTCTTCATCCTCCTCCACCAATAATGCTGCCGCAAGTCTTGATACATCTTGGCGGCACCCGGATGAATAGAATACGGGGAACTGTGGGCCTCCTCAAGAATTAACTCACGAAGTCAATCTACACTGGGCACACAAATATGACCCTGCATCCTAAAAACTCTATCATCTCCAATGGTAACCTGCTTAGAACCACTGTGCCGCACTATGTCTCTAAGGACAAGCAAATAAGGGTGTAACACGACCTGGTCGCTCGTTTTAAGAATTTGCACCCCGATCCCCTATTTAGCGCTTCTCCCATGTCTATTTATGTTATTGGAACTTGTCGGAGCATTGAGTGATGAAATCCGGGGTGATTTTGGACACATAGTGCATAAATGTGGAATTTAGCTTTAGAAATCTGGCTGTAGCTAGAGCTGTGTGTAGACGGAACCGGAATGGAATTTCGCCGACTTCGTTAGCTCTGTTAGGTGATTAGGGGTTAGGTGCATGCTCAGAATGTGTTTTCGAGGTCGGTTGTAGATTTAGGCTTGAATTGGCGAAAGTTGGAATTTCGGCGATTTCGGCCGATAGGTGAGATTTTGATATCGGTCTCGGAATGGATTTCCAAAAGCGACAGCAGGTCCGTAACGTCGTTTATGTCTTGTGTGCAAAATTTGAGGTCATTCAGATGAGTATAGACGTGTTTCGGCGTCAGATGTGAATTCTAGAAATTTCCTAAGTTCTTAGGCTTGAACCTATGCATACTTGATGATTTTGATGTTATGAGATGTGTTTTTAAGGCTCGACCAAGTTAGAACAAGGTACTAGGGTCAGTTGGTAGGTTTTGTTGAGGTCCCGGGGCCTCGGGGTTGTTTCTGATGCTCAATAGGTGAGTTTTGTGAAAATGAGAACAGCTGAACCATTCTGGTTATGGTGTCTCGCACCTGCGATGGTATTTCCGCAGGTGTGAAGGGGGAGTCGCAGGTGCGACCCCAGGCCATTAAAGGAGTTTCCCCACCTACAATGGAATTTCCGCAAGTGCGGGCACGCAGGTGCGAAAGGGGTGCCCCAGGTGTGACCCAAGGCCACTTAATGAATTTTCGCACCTGCGATTGGGTTTCCGCAGGTGCGGCACCGCTGGTGCGATCCCAGTTTCGCAGGTGCGTAATGTCTGGGCAGTTTATACCAAAAATCCGAGGGTTTGAATTTCATAATTCCAAAATCGATTGTGAGCTCGGAACTTGGCAATTTTCAGTGGGATTTGAATGGGAGGATCATAGGTAACATTTTCTAACCTTAATCCCTTTATATATCATTAATCTCTATCATTTTCTTCAATCTAATCAAGGAAATTGGATGAAAACCATGGAAATGGGATGAAATCTTCCTAAGTAGAAATCTGAGGATTTAGGGAGATTTAGACGTCGGATTCTGTGGATTCTTGTTCGAGTGGGTTCATGAGAGAATGGGTGTTCGGGAAATATAAATTTTACCCGATTCCGAGACGTGGGCCCAGTGGATGTTTTGGGCGAATTTCCTAATTTCGCGTAATATCTTATAAATAATTAACTATTTTGTTCCCTTGAAGTGATATTTATACCATGCAATCGATTTGAATAGATTTGGTCCACCCGGAGTCAGATACTCCTAGCAAGGGCTTGGTATTGAGTTGATTAGTGCAGTCCAGGTAAGTGGCTTGCCTAATTCTGTGTTGGGAACTTTCCCTTAGGCATTTTTATACTGATTTTGTTGTGTAGACGCCGTGTACACGAGGTGACAAGTGCATACACGGGTCATTGTTGCTAAAATCATATTTTTACTCCCATGAAATCACTCATTTTCATTCATATATTATTGTTTCCTATATTAATTGAGTAGATAGCCTAGGAGTAAGCATGCCTACCTGTTCTGACTTGACTTTCCTCTTATTCGTTACCAGTCACATCATGCTTAGGTAGTTTTACTCTATCCTTATCTGTTGTTTTTCCTGGATTGTTTACTTAAGCCATAATTGACATACTTCTGCCTTGCATATTTAAATTAGGACTATCCACCGAGATCCAAGAGCTTTCCCCCTATACTGCATTTCATATTTAAATTGGGACTACGGACTGAGATCCGGGAGCTTTCCCCCTGTACTGAAATGGATATTTAAATTGGGACTACGGACAGAGATCTGGGAGCTTTCCCCCTGTACTACATAGCATATTTAAATTGGGACTACGGACTGAGATCCGAGAGCTTTCCCCGTGTACTACTTTGCACATTTACTTTTGAGATATATGATGTGCTGAGCCGAGGGCTCTCTTCATGTTATTAAATCTTTCCATTTTCGTTGATCCTGTTTATCATTGCTTAGCTATTTTTCACTGTTCTAAATTGTATATTGACTTGTTTTACAACTCAGTAGGGCCTCAACCTGACCTCGTCACTACTTGACTGGGGTTAGGCTTGGCATTTATAGAGTACCGAATGTGGAGTACTCACGCCCTTTCCTGGGCATGTTTTCCCCATGTGCAGATCCAGGTTCCAGCACCCAGTATCGTGGCTAGGAGTCGTCTAGCAGCAGCCAGGAGACCGCGAGGTAATTCTGCCGCGTCCTCTGAATCGCACGAATCCCCTTCTACTCTAGTATAGGCATAGAAGACTTATATATTTTTCCACTGTTTCATTATATAGAGCTACATTTAGCACAAAGCTTGTGACTATGGTGGCATTCCGGGTTTTGGGAAGTAAATGTATATGTTGAGCAACTACGTTATGTCTATTTGAGTTCTTTATTTTCTGGATTTGTTTTATTGATTCTGTCATGTTCCGCAAATTTTAGGCTTACCTAGTCATAGAGACTAGGTGTCGTCACGATACCTTTCGGAGGGTAAGTTGGGTCGTGACAAGTTGGTATCAAAGTGTCTAGGTTCATAGGAGTCACAAGTCACAAGCCGGTTTATTAGATTCTCGCAGATCGATGCAGAGACGTCCGTACCTATCTTCGAGAGGCTATGTAACTGTTAAGAACAATCAAATCCTTTGGAATTCCTTTTCGTGCTAGTTGCTGTCATCAAATTCTTAAACTCTATTCTATTCTTGCTTGCAGATGGTTCATACCCGTACCAGACGTACTGATGACCAGGCACCCGAGCCCCCAGTCAGAGCCACCAGAGGCAGGGGCCGGGGCAGGGGTCGAGCACGCGGTGTAGCCCGAGCACCGGCTAGAGCAGAGGCAGAGGAGCCCCCAGCAGCTACAGTTGGAGGGGCACAAGAGGTCCCTAATGTTACTCTAGACCTCCAGCAGACATTGGCCCAATTCTTAAGTGCCTTCAGTACTCTGTCTCAGGCGGGTCTACTCCCGATAGCTCTAGCTACATCCCAAGCCAGAGGAGGGTCACAGACCTCTGCGGCCCGTACTCCTAAGCAGAGGGTTCATATTGGGCAGGTTCCAGAGTATATTCCTATGCCCCCAGCAGCTCCAGCTCCAGCTCAGCATGAGACTAGGATAGCTCTTCCTGAAGCAGAGCAGCTCCGACTTGAGAAGTACAAGAAGTACCACCCCCCTGAGTTCAGCAGACTAGCTTCGGATGACGCCCTGGGTTTTCTTGAGGGGTGTCATCGCATTCTCCGCACTATGGGTATTGTGGAGACGAGTAGGGTTTCTTTTACTGCTTTCCAGCTGAGGGGAGAAACTTATCAGTGGTGGCGTGCTTTTGAGCTTAATAGCCCAGACGAGGCAACTTCACTTACTTGGGCTTAATTTTCCGAGATGTTCTTACTTGAGTTTGTCCCTCAGAGCTTCAAGGATGCTTGGCGTGCGGAGTTTGAGCATCTACGCTAGGGTGCCGTGATTGTGTCAGAGTATGCAGTCCGTTTCAGCAATTTGGCTCGCCATGCACCAGCTTTGGTTGTCACTGTTAGAGAGAGGGTTGGGTGCTTTATTGAGGGACTCCACCCCAGTATTCGGACCAGCATGGCCAGAGAGCTGGAGACCGATATTACTTACTAGTAGGCCGTGAGTATTGCGCGGAGGATTGAGACTATGTTAGCCCGGGACATGGAGGAGAGAGAGGCCAAGAGGTCTCGAGAGACTGGTCATTTTTCAGGAGCCCGTGCACCAGCTGCACGCTATGGTAGGGGTTTTGTGAGTCGCCCTGTTCATTCATCTCTCCCAGCATCCAGCGATATTCCAGCTCCTCCTAGACATCAGGAGCCTTATTATGCACCACCAGTATCTCAGGTGCCTCCTGCTCGAGGTGCAATAACTGGCCAGCCCAGCAGGCCAGTTCAGAGTCAGCAGCGCCCGCCACGTCCTCTGAGGGGTTGCTTTGAGTGTGGAGACCCTCATCATATGATCAGAGATTTCCCCAGAGCGAGGAGGGGCGCACCACCTCAGACTTATCAGGGTGCACCCCCTCAGATTTATCAGGCTCCATGTCTTCCACCAGATCCTCCAGCTATTCTTCCAGTCCCAACTGCTACCCTACCACCTCAGGCAGCTCGAGGTGGAGGTTAGGGAGGTCGAGGTCGCCCTAGAGGGGGAGGCCAAGCCAGGTACTATGCTCTTCCGGCCCGGTCCGAGGCCATTGCTTCATATTCAGTCATTATAGGTATTGTTCCCGTTTGTCATAGGGATGCATCGGTATTATTTGACCCAGGCTCTACATATTCATATGTGTCTTCCTATTTTGCTTCACATCTGGGGATATCCCGGGACTCCTTGAGTTCCCCTATTTATGTTTCTACTCCGGTATGAGATTCTCTTGTTGTGGACTGCGTATATTGGTCATGTTTGATTACTATCAGTGGTTTTGAGACCAGAGCTGATTTTCTGCTGCTCAGTATGGTAGATTTCGATGTTATATTGGGTATGGACTGGCTGTCTCCCTATTATGCTATTATTCATTGTCACTCCAAGACCGTGACGCTGGCTATGCCAGGATTTCCGAGGTTAGAGTGGAGAGGTTCCTTGGAGTATGCTCCCCACTGAGTCATTTCTTTTCTTAAGGCTCAGCGGATGGTTGAAAAGGGGTGTGATGCATATTTGGCTTATGTGAGAGATGTTAGTGTTGAGACCCCTACAGTTGAGCCAGTTACAGATGTCAGAGACTATTCTGATGTATTTCCAGCTGATCTTCCGAGTATGCCACCCGATAGAGTCATTGATTTAGGCATTGACTTGTTGCCGGGCACTCAGCCCATTTCCATTCCTCCTTATCGCATGTCTCCTCCTGAGTTGAAGGAATTGAAGGAGCAGTTACAGGAGTTGCTTGAGAAGGGATTCATCAGGCTTAGTGTATCACCTTGGGGCGCTCCAGTATTATTTGTGAAGAAAAAAGATGGCTCGACGCGTATGTGTATTGACTACCGGCAGCTGAATAAGGTGACAGTGAAGAACATGCACCTATTGACTCGCATTGATGATCTGTTTGACCATTTACAGGGTGCTAGGGTGTTCTCCAATATTGATCTACGTTCTGGTTATCATCAGTTGAAGATTCGGGGACCGGATATCCCCAATACTACCTTCAGGACCAGATATGGCCACTATGAATTCCTTGTTATGTCATTCGGGCTGACCAATGCCACAACAACCTTCATGCCCCTGATGCACATCATATTTCGGCTGTATCTTGATACTTTCGTCATTGTGTTCATTGATGACATTCTGGTATATTCTAGGTCCCAGGAGGACCATGAGCAGCACTTGAAGACCGTGCTTCAGACATTGAGGGAGAAGAAATTGTATGCCAAGTTTTCTAAGTGTGAATTTTGGCTTGATTCTGTGGCATTCCTAGGCCACGTGGTGTCTTCAGATGGGATCAAGGTAGATCCGAAGAAGGCGGAGGCGGTTCAGAGTTGGCCCAGACCGTCCTCAGCTACTGAGATCCGCAGTTTCCTCGGTTTGGCTGGGTATTATCACCATTTTATGGAGGGATTTTCATCCATTTCAGCGCCTATGACCAGATTGAACCAAAAGGGTGCATCTTTTATATGGACCGATGAGTGTGAGGAGAGCTTTCAGAAGCTCAAGACAGCCCTGACTACAACTCCTGTGTTGGTTTTGCCTACTAATTCCAGATCCTATACAGTTTATTGTGATGCTTCGAGGATTGGCTTGGGAGCGGTGTTGATGCAGGACGGTAGGGTGATTGCCTACGCGTACAGACAATTGAAGGTCCAGGAGAAAAACTACCCTGTTCATGATCTCAAGTTGGCAGCGTTCGTTCGCACCCTGAAGATATGGCGTCATTATTTATATGGTGTTCCCTGTGAGATATTCACGGATTACCGGAGTTTGCAGCACATATTTAGGCAGAAGGATCTAAATTTGCGCCAGCATAGGTGGTTGGAGTTGCTAAAGGACTATGACATCACTATATTATACCACCCGGGGAAGGCCAATGTGGTGGCCGATGCCTTGAGTCGCCGGGCGGAGATTTTGGGGAGTTTGGCATACCTTCATGTAGCTTAGAGGCCTCTAACCTTAGATGTTCAGTCCTTAGCCCGTCAGTTCGTGAGATTGGATCTTTCTGAGCCTTGTCGGGTATTAGCTTGTATGGTTGCTCGATCTTCCTTTCATGACCGTATCATAGAGCGCTAGTATGATGATCCCCACCTTTTGTTTCTTCAGGATAGAGTCCGACAGGGTGATGCCCGAAATGTGACCATAGGAGATGACAGGGTGATGAGGATGCAGGGCCGTATCTGTGTGCCCAATGTGGATGGGCTTCGGGAGTTGATTCTTGCCGGGTACCACGAAGATGTACCAGGATCTGAGACAACACTATTGCTGGCGAAGAATGAAGAAGGATGTGAAGTTTGTAGCCAAGTGTCTCAACTGTCAGCAAGTCACATGTGAGCATCAGAGACCGGGAGGGTTACTTCAACAGAATGAGCTTCCAGAGTGGAAGTGGGAGTGGATCACCATGGACTTTGTGTTTGGACTTCCTCGGACTTTGAGGAAGCATGATTCTATTTGGGTGATTGTGGATCGGCTGACCAAATCAACCGATTTCCTTCCTGTATTGACTACATATTCATCGGAGAGGTTGGCTGAGATTTATATCAGAGAGATTGTTCGCCTCCACAGTATTCCACTAACTATCATTTCAGATAGAGGTACTTAGTTCACTTCACGGTTCTGGAGAGCCGTTTAGTATGAGTTAGGCACCAGGGTAGAGTTGAGCACAACTTTTCACCCTCAGACGGACGGGCAGTCCGACTGCACGATTCAGATTCTCGAGGATATGCTCCGTGCTTGTGTGATGGATTTTGGAGTGTCATGGGATCGATACTTGCCTCTTGAAGAGTTTGCTTATAACAACATCTACCAGTCCAGCATTCAGATGGCGCCGTATGAGGATTTGTATGGTAGGCGGTGCAGGTCTCCCATGGAGGGTTTGAGCCGGGCAAGGCCCGATTTTTGGGTACAGACTTAGTTCAGGATGCCCTGGGCAAGGTGAAGGTGATTCAGGAGAGACTTCGCACAACTCAGTCCAGGCAGAAGAGCTATGCGGACCGAAAGGTTCTTGACTTGGCATTTATGACTGGTGATCGGGTTTTACTTCGGGTATCACCTATGAAGGGTTCATGAGGTTCGGGAAGAAAGGCAAGCTGAGTCCAAGATTTATTGGCCCTTTTGAGGTGTTGCGACGTGTTGGGGAGGTTGCTTATGAGCTAGCCCAGCCCTGCCTCCCAGCCTAGCAGGGGTTCATCCGGTATTCCACGTCTCCATGCTCCGGAAGTATCACGGTGACCCGACTCATGTCTTGGATTTCAACTCAGTCCAATTGGACAAGGATCTATCATATGTTGAGGAGCCTGTGGCTATATTGGACAGGCAGGTCAGGAAGCTTAGGTTAAAGGATATTGCGTTAGTAAAAGTTCAGTGGAGGGGTCAGCCAGTCGAGAAGGAGACTTGGGATACCGAGTAGGATATGCGGATCAGTACCCTCATCTTTTCCCAGCTCCAGGTATGTTTCTATGCTCGTTCGAGGACGAACGATTTTCTTAAGAGGGGGAGGTTGTAACGACCCGGTCGGTCGTTTTAAGAATTTGCGCCCCGATCCCCTATTTACTACTTCTCCCATGTCTATTTATGTTATTGGAACTTTTCGGAGCATTGAGTGATGAAATCCGGGGTGATTTTGGACACATAGTCCATAAATGTGGAATTTAGCTTTAAGAATCTGGTTGTAGCTAGATCTATGTGAAGATTGATCCGGAATGGAATTCCGTCAACTCTGTTAGCTCCGTTGGGTGATTTTGGGGTTAGGAGCGTGCTCGGAATGTGTTTTCGAGGTCGGTTGTGGATTTAGGCTTGAATAAGCGAAAGTTGAAATTTCGGCGATTTCGGCCGATAGGTGAGATTTTGATATCGGATTCGAAATGGATTTCTGGAAGTGGCAGCAGGTCCTTAACGTCGTTTATGACCTGTGTGCAAAATTTGAGGTCATTCGGAGGAGTTTAGACGTGGTTCGGCGTTGGATGTGAATTCTAGAAATTTACTAAGTTCTTAGGCTTGAACCTATGCATAATTGATGATTTTAATGTTATCAGATGTGTTTTTAAGGCTTGACCAAGTTTGAACAAGGTACTAGGGTCAGTTGGTAGGTTTGGTTGAGATCCCAGGGGCCTCGGGGTTGTTTCGTATGCCCAACGGGTGAGTTTTGTGAAAATAAGAACAGCTGAACCATTCTGGTTCTGGTGTCTCGCACCTGCGATGGTATTTCCGCAGGTGCGGACACGCAGGTGCGACCCCAGGCCATTAAAGGAATTTCCTCACCTACGATGGTATGTCCGCAGGCGCAGGCACGCAGGTGCGAAAAGGGTGTCGCAAGTGCGACCCAAGGCCACTTAATTAATTTCCGCACCTGCGATTGGGTTTCCGCAGGTGTGGTCCCAGTGTCACAGGTGCGAAATGTCTGGGCAGTTTATACCAAAAATCCGAGGGTTTGAATTTCATAATTCTAAAATAGATTGTGAGCTCGGAACTTGGCGATTTTCAGTGGGATTTGAAGGGGAGGATCATAGGTAACATTTTCTAACCTTAATCCCTTTATATATATCATTAATCTCTATCATTTTCCTTAATCTAATCAAAGAAATTGGATGAAAAACCATGGAAATGGGATGAAATCTTCCCAAGTAGAAATCTGAGGATTGAGGGAGATTTAGATGTCGGATTCTATTGATTCTTGTTCGAGTGGGTTTATGATCGAATGGGTGTTCGGGAAATATAAATTTTACCCGATTCTGAGACGTGGGCTCGGGGGTCGTTTTGTGAGAATTTCCTAATTTCGCGTATTGGCTTATGAATAATTAGCTATTTTATTCCCTTGAAGTAATATTTACGCCATGCAATCGATTTGAATAGATTTGGGACACCCGGAGTCAGATACTCCTGGCAAGGGCTTGGTATTGAGTTGATTAACGTAGTCCAGGTAAATGGCTTGCCTAATTATGTGTTGGGGACTTTCCCTTAGGAATTTTTATCCTTATTTTGTTGTGTGGACGCCGTGTACGCGAGGTGACGATTGCGTACACGGGTCATTGTTGCTAAAATCATATTTTACTCCCACGAAATCGCTCATTTTCATTCATATATTACTGTTTCCTATGTTAATTGAGTAGATAGCCTAGGAGTAAGCATGCCTACCTGTTCTGACTTGATTTTCCTCTTATTCGTTACCAGTCACATCATGCTTAGGTAGTTTTACTCTATCCTTATCTGTTGTTTTTCCTGGATTGTTTACTTAAGCCATAATTGACATACTTCTGCCTTGCATATTTAAATTGGGACTACGGACCGAGATCCGAGAGCTTTCCCCCTATATTGCATTTCATATTTAAATTGGGACTACGGACCGAGATCCGGGAGCTTTCCCCCTGTACTGAAATGCATATTTAAATTGGGACTAAGGACAGAGATCCGGGAGCTTCCCCCCTGTACGACATAGCATATTTAAATTGGGATTAGGGACTGAGATCCGGGAGCTTTCCCCGTGTACTGCATTGCACATTTACTGTTGAGATATATGCTGTGCTGAGCCGAAGGCTCTCTTCATGTTATTAAATCTTTTCGTTTTCGTTGATCCTGTTTATCATTGCTTAGCAATTTTTCACTGTTCTAAATTGTATATTGACTTGTTTTACAAACTCAGTAGGGCCTCAACCTTACCTCGTCACTACTTGACTGGGCTCAGGATTGGCACTTACGGAGTACCGAATGTGGAGTACTCACGCCCTTTCCTGCGCATGTTATCCCCATGTGCAGATCCAGGTACCAGCACCCAGTATCGTGGCTAGGAGTCGTCTAGCAGCAGCCAGGAGACCGCGAGGTAATTCTGCCGCGTCCGCAGAATCCCACGAGTCCCCTTCTAGTCTAGTATAGGCATAGAAGGCTTATATATTTTTCCACTGTTACATTATTTAGAGCTACATTTAGCACAGAGCTTGTGACTATGGTGAAATTTCAGGTTTTGGGAACTAAATGTATATGCTGAGCAGCTACGTTATGTCTATTTGAGCTCTTTATTTTCTAGCTTTATTTTATTGATTTTGTCATGTTCCGCAAATTTTAGGCTTACCTAGTCATAGAGACTAGGTGCCATCACGATACCTTTCGGAGGGTAAATTGGGTCGTGACAGAGGGTCGTCATACTGCCACTCTCTGATGCGCTCAATCAAGAAAGACCAAGCGACTGTACAATCTAGGACACGACTAGGCTCTGAAATATCCAACCTCACAAACTGATTGGCCAAAGTCTGAACATCTGATGCAAGTGGTCTCTCACCGACTGGAATGTACAAGGCTGCCCATACTTGATGCCTTTCTACTCAAGGCATCAGCCACCATATTGGCCTTCTCGGGATGATACAAGATGGTGATATCATAGTCTTTCAATAGCTCCAACCACCTCCTCTGCCTCAAATTGAGATCCTTTTGCTTGAATAAATACTGAAGGCTCCGATGATCTGTGAAAACCTCACACGACACGCCGTAAAGATAGTGCCTCCAAATCTTCCGCGCATGAATAATGGCTTCCAATTCTAAGTCATGACATGGTAATTCTTCTCATGAACCTTCAACTGCCGCGATACATATGGAATCACCCTGCCATCTTGCATCAATCACCGATCCCAACACAGGATACATCACAATATACCATATAAGATCCTGAACCTGTGGGAAACACCAACACTAGCACTGTACTCAAAGCAGTCTTGAGCTTCTGAAAGCTCGCCTCACACACGCCTGACCATCTGATCGAGGCACCCTTCTAGGTCAACCTGGTCAGTGGGGCTGCTATAGAGGAGAACCCCTCCACAAACCGATGGTAATAGCCTTCCAAACCCAAGAAACTCCGGATCTCCGTGGCTGAAGTGGGTCTAGGCCAGTTCTAAACTATCTCAATCTTCTTAGGATCCACCTGAATTCCCTCTGCCGATACGATATGCCCTAAGAAAGCGACTGAATCCAACTAAAATTCGCACTTTGAAAACTTGGCATATAACTTGTTGTCTATCAGAGTCTGAAGTACAATCCGAAGATGCTGCTCATGCTCCTCTCGATTGCGGGAGTAGATCAAGATTTCATCAATAAACACAATCACAAAAGAGTCCAAATAGGGCTTGAACTATAACGACCCGACCGGTCGTTCCATGAGATTAGCCCTGTTTCCCCTATTTCTGCTTTATCATATGTTGCTTAGCCTGTTTATGTTGTGTTGGGTCAGTTGGTTCGGGTTCGGAGTGGTCGTGGTGAGAATTGAGACACTTAATCTCTTAAATTAGCTTAATAGTTGAAAAAGTCAACTGGGAGTTGAATTATTGGTAAACGACCTCGGAATTAGGATTTTATAGCATGGATAGCTTCTTTAGGTTATATGGGACATATAAGTGTGTTTGGAATGAAGTTTCGATGTCCGGCATAGAATTAGGCTTGAATTGGCGAAAGTTAGTTTTTAGCTATTTCCGGTCGGCAGTGGAAAATAGGCTATCGGGGTCGGAATGGAATTCCGGAAGTTGGAACAGGTTCGTAATGTCATTTTGGATATGTGTGAAAATTTTCAGATCAATTGGATGTGTTTTGGTTGGTTTCGACATCATTGGAGAAATTTGAAAGTTTCAAAGTTCATAGGCTTGAATTTGATGTAATTTTGGTGTTTTCGTGTTGTTTTTGGTGTTTCGAGGGCTCGAATAAGTTTGAATGATGTTATGGGGTGTGTTGGTAGGATTGGTTGAGGTCCCGGGGGCCTCGGGTGTATTTCGGATGCTCAAACGGGCACTTTTGGCCTTAAGAAGTCTGTTGTTTTTCTGGTATTTTAGTAGCAGTGAATCCTTCAATGCGATCTCGTGGACTCATCTGCGATCGTGTAGAGTAAAAGAGTGGATCAAGCATTTTGTTTTATGCGATCGCGTGGTTAGGATTGCGATCACATAGGTTGGTCAGGTAAAGCAATGTGATCGTGTGTGTGCTGGTGCGATCACGTAGAAGTTCTGAGGCGCATGTGTGGGATGGCCTTTTGTTCTATGGGATCGCATGTGCTGGTTTACGATCGTGTAGAGTGGTCTGATGTGTGCATCGCGATCGCGTGGCTAGGGTCGCGATCGCACTAAGGAAAATAAATGGCTGGGCAGAATGTTTTAAAGGCCATTTGTGCGAGAATAGTTTATTTTCCTCCATTATTGGACGAGTTGAGAGCTCTTTTGAGAGGGTTCGAAGAGGAAATCGAAGGGAATTACTTGGAGGTAAGGTTTTCAACTTCATAACTCGTTTATATCTCATTTTCTAAGTAATTAAACGGGAAAATTGTTGGAAGCAAACCCAAATTTAGGGAAGAAGGTGCATGTAATTTGGAATTTTCTTTCGAGGATTTGAGTGGGCAATTGTGGTTCAATTTTAGTCTTCTTGATATGTATAGAATCGTGGGAGGACGAGGACTCTGGTGATGTAAATTTTATCGAATTTCAAGACGTGGTCTCGGGCTCGCGTTGGCCGAATTTCGAGAATTGTGTTAAAAATTTATATCTTTCGATTGGGTTTTGTTCCGTTAGCATGTATTGATGATGTTAATCTGATTTCGGTTAGATTCGGAGCTTTTGGGAGCTGATTCGAGGGGCAAGCACATCGCGGAGTAGATTTTGGGCTGTTTTGAGGTAAGTAACGACTGTAAATCTAAACCTGAGGGTATGACACCCCGTTATTGATATTGTGTTGATAAATGAGGTGATGCACACGCTAGGTGATGAGCGTGGGGGAGTGCACCTATAGGGATTGTGACTTGGTCCGTCCCGTAGCGACTATTAAGCCGCGTATTCGATTTGAACCTTACGACATCTAGTCTTTTAGAAGTTTATACTTGTTATGGGTTGTGAGCCATGTTTGGGGCCTTGTGCCGACCTGTTTAGACCCTCAGTTGGGGGGGGGGGGTATTTTTACACTATTCTACCACTATCCTGTTAGTAAATTGCGAACTCAGTCGTGTTTCCTACTTCTTGTTATTTTCACTGTTATCACGCTGCTTTGAAAACCCTGAAAAGTATTTGGGGCTGAGTCCCGTGCGTTGAAATAAATTGCCCAAGTGGCTTGTGAGGGTGACTGAGTCAGGCCGAGAGCCGAGCATGTGAGGATAGCTATGGATCGGGCTGCACGCCGTAACAATATATATATGTTAGGCCGAGCGCCGAGTATGTGAGGATAGTTATGGGACGGGCTGCACGCTGCAGCAATATATATGTTATATATTATATGTGGGTCGGGTTGCACGCCGCAGCAATATACACATTGGATTGGGCTGCACGCCGCATCAGATATAGCGCTTGGGCTGAAGGAGCCCCTCCAGGAGTCTGTACACCCCAAGTGAGCGCAATCGACTATTATATGGATCGGGCTGCACGCCGCAACAATATATGTTATATATGTGGATCGGGCTGCACACCGTAGCAGTATAAATATCTATATGTATGTATAAATGTAGTGGAACGGGCTGCTCGCCGCAGCAGTTGTGTGTGTTCATGGTACTTACTGAGTACGGGTGTTAAGTGAGAGCATGAGATACTGATAGTGGAGTCACGAGCGGCTAAGAGGCTTGCCCAAGAGGCTTTATTGTGAGTGATATTGTGCCCGAGGGGCTTATATCCTATGAAAATGTTGTTTTCACTCTTCTTTACAATGAGCCTCTGATAATAAATGTTGGAGAAAAATTTTCATACGAGATTTTTAAATGAAAACCGGTTTTTTATGAAATATTCGGAATTGTAGATTTCTGACTTGATTTGTTCATTTCCACTGTTATTCATTATATGGATTTATATCATTTAAATGGCTCGTCACTACACTCAAGTTTTTAGTTACACTGATTACTTACTGAGTTGGCTTACTCACGTTACTCCCTGCACCTCTGTGTGCAGATCCAGGTACCGGACCATCCCACTAGTTGATTTCTGGACGAGCTTGGAGTTGTTCGAGGATTGAGGTAGCTGCTCAGCGTCCTCAGCTCACCTCCTTTCCTTCCCTCAGATTATAGTTTCTTTGGGTCCTTTGTACCTCAGACTTTGTTGTAGCAAGTCACTGTTGTACATTGTATTTTCAATCTTAGATGCTCATGACAGCTGACTCTAGGTTTTGGGGAAATGTGTATTTGTTTTATCTCTTTCTGATATTTTTTAAAATCTACTAAATTTTAGGGAAATTATGGAATACATTGATAATCTAAAACGATTGACTAGCTATTTCTATGATAGGCGCCATCATGGCCGGCTTAGGATTTGGGGTCGTGACATGAACACTCGGTTCATCAAATCCATAAATGCTGCTGGGGCATTTGTCAACCCAAAGGACATCACTAGAAACTCATAATGCCCGTACCGAGTCCAAAAACATGGCTTAGGAACATCAGATTCCCTAATCTTCAACTGATGGCATCCATAACTCAAATGAATCTTCGAAAACACCTTGGCACCCTGAAGCTGATCAAATAAGTCATCAATCCTCGGCAATGGATTCTTGTTCTTGATGGTGACTTTGTATAGTATATCGTTAGATTGTTGTAGATTGATTTTGAAGTAATGATTCATGCATAATAAATTTTTATAATGCATTTTTATTTAGTTGCATAGGTAGTTTGATGTTGTGATACTGTCGCGTCCCCTTTTTCTTGCGAAATCGGGTTTCGACATTGACGGCTCCTTTTGAGAAGGGAAGGAATTGATTATTGAGGGAGTCGCCACCTAACAGATTAAGGTGCGTTAGGGCACCTATTGCAAATGACTCAGGTTTTACTAGTTGCGTCACCAAAGATCGGGTAAGGGCCCAAATTACCTCGAGGAGAAGGTGTTAGGCACTCCTCGAGGTCCACAACGGTGGGTCTCGGTCGAACTAAACTTATGTGAATTAGTCTAATAAAGAAGCGAGAGAACTATTTAATAAGGGTGGGGGGTACTAAGTTTTTTAGCCTAAAGGATCACCCCGTGCAACATAAATAATACTTCGTAATTCCCCAAGACGGGGTGTTACTCATATTATTCAGCGGGCACAGACTATCATCTCCTGCTACCCGATTACTATCTTTAAGTTATATTACCTAAAGCGCTCTAATCAATTCTAACCTGTGTCCTATGCGTGCACTACCCATCCCTTATCTATGGTCCTGGAGGCATTGCGACCTCTATTTTGGATGGTTCTAGACTCAACTTAGGTTGATCAATTGTAAAACTAAGCGACATACCAAACAAGTTGGACTTTCACATAAGAGCAGATAAAGGCTCATCTTTGGCTCCACACATTAAGCAGCAAATGTACGCAAACAAATTGGCATGTTGACAATTTTAACAGTTAAGGCTATTGGATCCTATAGACATGATTTCTACATGATTCTGGATTTTAAATATGCTGACAGTTTATGAAAAGTAATTCTTAGGTGATTCTATAATTGCCTATCGTATTCAGTTAAAAACATTTGAACCTATAGGCAAGTTATCTATGTGACTTATTCGACAGTTAACAACAGAAGTACTCAGAATTATTTAGTTACTCCAATAGGAATGCTTTCTAGTGGTATTTAGCAAGACATTATGCAGGTTCCAGTTTTAGTATTGGCACAAATGACAGTTATCCCTATGAGCGTGTATTCTACTTTTGAAACTGCCATTATAGACATGTATGTTAGCTAGGTGAGTGTGATAATTAATTAAAACCTATAGCCATAATTTCTATAGAAACAGATACAAATATGTTGTAAGTTGAGCTTGATTGTTGTATTTCCTATAGACATGGTATATAATCATGTAAAGCAAAGTAGACAGGATATCCACAGAATTTATTTGGGCCTGAATGAAATCCCTATAGGCAGGTTATCTAACATGCGATGGCAAACATAAACATTTAGACAAGTTTTCAGCATACAATTTCTGGGCCTGAATGAAATCCCTATAGGCATGTTATCTACCCCCAAAATACTAAATAAAACTCATTTTCCAATTTTATTATTATCCCAATTGTTATTACAAATAATTATTACAGACCCGAATCAAATGAATAAGTTGCAAAATGTATAGACTATAGGGAGCCTACAACAGATCCAAAAATAACATCTGGATAGGCCAGGCCCTTCAATCCACAATATCTCCAAAAGCCGGTGTTCATAGAGCCCCACAGTGATTGAATCACTTATGTTCTAAGCACAAGCATACCAAGCCCAATCCTCTAGTGTGTCAGAGTTCCCAAGGGCTTCACGAACCCCGGGCAGTGCTCACACTAGAGTGAAAAATCAGAACCAATTCAAGGGAAATTAGAGACCAAGTCTTGGTGTGTCAGAGTTCACGAGGGTCTCATAAGAACCCTGAGCAGTGCTCACACCAAGAAGGACAAGGACAATGCTCAGATCACTTTGTCTTTCAGCCAACAAAGAGTATAGAATTCGAAAGAGTGCAGGACAGAATTGGGAAGTACACTTAGGGATAGAATCACACATAGAATAGGAACAAACATCTTCAAACTAAGCAGGCTTGAAACTAACAAGTTTGGAAATTAGCAAAGTCAAGAACTGATAAGGATCAGTTCATCATGCTTCACAAAAGACAGTAAAGAATTCAAATTAGGATAAGTCACAGAAACAAAATTCATTGATCAGTAATGAGTCAAGCAGCACATTAGGTATCAGTAAGAACTAATTGCATGGTGAGCACATAATCAATGGAATAACATGCTAATAGATTTGACAACAAACAAAGGGATACATGATGAACTAGTTTAAGACAAAGATATTAAACACACTTAAAGATAGCCTTAAGTTTACATAATTAAACATGTTTGATCAATTAGTCTACATGTCTAAAATACATAGAGCAATGAGTCTAGTAACAGTACCATATTGAACAATTGAAAGGGTAGAGAAGTTTCAATGACTTACTAGTTCGGATGAAACAGAAAGAAGCTAAGTAATGTAGCAATGATCATCAACAACAACAAACAACAAGAAGATTTCTGGCCTTGGCTTCCAGCCGGCCAATAATCAAAGCAGAATATAACAATAGTATACAATATAGAGTTTTAGCAGTGAGAGTAGTCTCGAGTTCTAAGTCTTGTCCTAAGGGGAAAGAGGGGAGAGGGTTTAAATAGCATTAGACTAGAGTCCACAAATAAGGCAATAATCAATCAGGGAAAACTAAAAGTTAATTAAGGAAGTAAAACTTAGAACATTATTTAAGGTAAGCCAGAAATAACAGTACATAGGCACGTAAAACATGTAGTCACAATAATGTAGGGAATCAAACAATTATGAGGAATCAAAGAATCCTAGGTTTAGGGTAACAATTAACGGCAAGAGTCATAAATAGATAGACAGAATCAATAAAAGAAAAATGACATAAATAATCGAAACTCTAACTTTTAGGGAAAATAAAATTAGTCAGAATGATCAAAGAAAAATAAAAATGCACCTAGACAGATATACGAAAACATTTAAAAAATATTAACATAAATAAGAACCATAAAGATCTGAGCCCTAATTTTAAGGCAAATAAAATTAGTAAGAAAATGTCACGAAAATCACAATAAAATGCACATAGATAAACATTAAAGAAGATATTTAACAAAAAATATAACCATAACAGATTTTGAAAAGATCTGAGCCCTAATTTTAGGGAAAGTAAAATTAGTCAGAAAATTACAACGAAAATCACAAAAAGCACATAGATAGATACACAGAAACATTAAAGAAGATTTTAACAAAAATAAGAAAAAATTTTAACAGATCTTGAAAAGATCTAAACCCTAGATTTTGGGTAAATAAAGAATAAAGAAAATCTCAGAGATTCGTACCCCAAAAAGATGAAGAATGAATATAGATGAAAAAGGGGAAAGGTTCGAACCAGATTTGGTTCGGAGTGAGGGAATCGGCTTGCCATGTTGGCAAGCCACTATGTTATGCCATAAACGAGTAACCAATAGCGAGACATGACCAATAAGGTAAGAAGATCATAAATGGATTCCATATGTGGTGGAAATCGAAGAGAGATTGGGTTGACGCCGCTTAGGGTTTCAGAAGAGAGAAGAGGAGCGTTTGAGGGCGGAGGGTTTAGAGGAATGAGGGGTTAGGATTAGGCTAGATTTTAATTAAAGGGGGAGGTGAATGGGGGCCGTTGATCTTGAAATATCAAAGGCCAGGATTGAAAGAAGGGTTTTGGGTCAGGTATAAAACGGGTACCGATTGGGTATTGGGTTAGGGATTATTTGGTTTGGGCTAGGCGGACTGGGCTAGGTCTTGGGTAATTAGGCCGGGGTTGGTCCGAAAGGAATGTTTGAAATGGGCTGTTATTTAAATACCTAATTTAATTAATAAATAATTTGTAAAAAATAATAAATAAAATAATAAAAATATCATTTATGCATAAAACAAGTAAAAATAGTTATTTAATAATATAAAAGTATAAGGATTATTTTGGCATAATTAAAGTAATTATAAATACATATAGGCTATTATTGCAGAATGTGCAAATTTGGCCAAAAAAATGCAAATGCAATTATGACAAATATTTAAAATAAATATGGGTATAAATGATGAAATTAGATGATAAAATCATCATAAAATAATTTGTGATACTTAATGAGTAGTAATATAATAAAATGTAGGAATAAATTGGTTTGAAACCTTTTTAAAATTATAGGAAAAATTATGAAAAATACTTGTATATGTCTATAAATCAAGTGATGATGCATATGAACTATTTTGAAAGTATATATGTATATTTAAAATATGAGGGAAAAATTGGAGATCAACAGATGCGCATGATTGTATAAATACTATGCGGAAATTCATTCAACTTAATGTAAGACAATTACCACATATTGTCATGACTGATAATTGCACTGTTAACAATGACTATCTTGACAACTTTTGGGGTAATAACATAAAAGATATACGATTGTGTATATAGTTTAATATAGTATAATTATAATGTGTTAAGGCTGTATGATATTGGGGAATAAGGTGTTTTGTGGTGTAGTTTTAGATAATTGATTTTGATTAATTGTGATAGTAGATAATGACGTGTAATAAGTAATAGAATTAATGTTATGTAATAAATATGATTAAAATATTGAATGAAGTTGTGTATGGTATATGATAGAGAAGTTAATGTTTATAATATAGTGATACATGTACATGTATTTTCATGCATTTACCATCGTGCTACGGCCGATCGGGCAGTTATCACCGGTTGGGCAATTATGTATCATTATTTACCGCCTGTTGGGCAGACATGCATATCCATTTATCACCGAGCTACGGCCGGTTGGGTAGTTACACATTTACCATCGAGCTACGAGCGGTTGGGCAGTTACATATTTACCACCGAGCTACGGCCGGTCGGGCAGTCATGTATTTACAATCGAGCTATGGCTGGTTGGGCAGTTACATATTTACCACTGAGCTACGGCCGGTCGGGTAGTTACCACTGATCAGTTGGGTAGTCATGCATCATACGATATGGATAATAGTCTCAAAGAGAAGCATTGTATATATGTAAGTATAATAAGTATGCATATACTGTGGCCCTTCAGAGATTCAGGCTGATTCTTATATGTCTTTAATTAATGTTGACTTACTGTTATGTTTCAGTTCTGCCTTACATACTCAGTACATTATTCGTACTGATGTCCTTTTGTTGGGGACGCAGCATTCATCCCTACAGGTATAGATAATCGGTTTGACGAGCCCTCATGGTAGACGACATTGGCATTAAGCGAAGCATCAGTAAGACTCCACCGCATTCGGAGTGCAGTCGAGTCTATGAGTCATCGTGTCAAGTTTTACCACAGACTTATGGGTAGGACAGTACCCTGTCCAATTTGATGACAAATAATCTTAGAGGCTTTTTAGACAGAGGTTCATTTTGTACAGTATGTCAGAGGCCTTGACGGCCCATATATATTCATGTTTTAAGAAAAATGATTCAGTGATACAGTGTTTTCCCACTTACACTTGTACATTATGAGTTGTGGCCATGTTGGCCCGTGATAATTACAAAATGAATGAGTTCAGCCAACTCGGCCTATGTATATTCTAGATTTGGTCGAACGATCATGAGTTACAAAGTGGTTTGCTCGGGCCAGCACGACACCGGGTTCCAGCCATGCCTTCCAAGGTTTGGGGCGTGACACTTTGTTCAACTGCCGATAATCTATGCACTCCCTCATCGACCATCCTTCTTCTTCACGAACAACACAGGTGCACCCCAGGGCGAGAGACTAGGTATAATGAAGCCCTTATCAAGAAAATCTTGCAACTGTTCCTTCAATTCTTTCAACTCTGGCGGGGCCATACGATTTTGCGGAATAGAAATGGCTGAGTGCCCGGAGCCAAATCAATATGGAAGTCGATATGCTTGTCGGTGTCATCCCCGACAGGTCTGCAGGAAACACCTTTGGACCCATACGGACAACTGGTACTGAATCCATGGAAGGAAACTCCACACTAGAATCGCGGACATAAGCCAAATAAGCTAGACACCCTTCTCGACCATACGCCAAGCCTTCACACAAAAGATAACCCTGCGGGTAGAATGGACAGAAATCCCTCTCCACTCTAATCGAGGCAACCCCAGCAAGGCTAAGGTCACTGTTTTGGCGTGACAATCCAATATATCATAATAAGGTGACAACCAATCCATACCCAAAATGACATCAAAATCAACCATATCGAGAATTAGGAGATCCACACTAGTCTCAAGACTCCCAATGGTTACCACACACGAGCGATAAACACGATCTACAACAATAACATCTCCCATAAGTGTAGACATATACGCAAGAGCACTCAAAGAATCACGAGGCACAACCAAATATGAAGCAATGTAAGATGACACGTAGGAATAAGTAGAACCCGAATCAAATAAAACTGAAGCATCCCTACGGAAAACTGAAACAACACCTGTGATAACACCGTCATATGAATCAGCCTCAGGCTTATCTAGGAAAGCATAACATCGGGGTTGGGCCCCACCACTATGAACCACGTCCCTAGGAAAACCTCTAACTGGCTGGCCTCTACCTCTAACGACCTAACTTCCACCTCTAATAGCCTGACCTCTACCTCTGCCTGCCTGACCCCTACCTCTGGCTGGCTGAGCAGGCGGTGTAGAAAATGGTGTCGGGACCATGGCATGAGAACCCTGATGCTGCGAGCTGCGAGCTTCCTGGTACCCGAGGACAAACCTAGCAATGTGCCTCGGGTCACCACAAGTATAACAGGACCTCGACTACTGTGATAAGTGTCCCTGAAATTGGTCCTGTCAACCTGAGTAACCACCCTGAAAACTGTGGAGGGAAGGTGTAATGATAGGAGCTGGTGGTGCATTGTAGGCTAGCTGATCGGAATAAGTCAAATGAGAGCCACGACCACCTGAAGCACCGTGGGATGTCTAGAGTGCTGAATGAAACGGCCTGGGAGGATGGCCTCTACCAAAAGTACCCCTGCCTCCAGACGAGGCACCACTAAACCAACCGGAATGACAAGGCCTTTTTTCAGACCCCTGACCTCCCGCTTGTGCAAGAGCCATCTCGACTCGCCTGGCGACATTGCCAGCCGTCTGAAAAGAAATCTCATCCCCGGTCTCCTTAGCCATCTGTAACTTGATAGGTTGAGCAAGTCCCTAAATAAACCTCCTCACCCCCTCTCTCTTTCTCTCGGTAGGAAGCAGAAGAATAGCATGACGGGCCAGATCCACAAAACAGGTCTCGTACTAAGTAAAAGTCATACTGCCCTACTGGAGATTCTCGAACTACCGACGATACTCCTCTTTTAATGTGATAGGGAGGAACTTCTCTATGAAGAGCTGAGAGAACTGGTCCCAAGTAAGAGCAGGCGACCCAAATGGTATGGTCAACACACAATCCCTCCACCATTTCTTGGCGGAACCTGTCATCTTAGATGCAGCAAAATCGACCCCATTGGTCTCTGCTATACCCATGTTCCACAACACCTCATGGAAACTGTCAAGATAATCCTGTGGGTCTTCTGAAGGTGCACTATTGAAGTGAACTGGAAAGAGCTTAGTAAACCTGTCCAATATCCATAAAGCCTCAGAAGACATGGCGGGTCCATCACCGGCCTGTGCCGTAACAACTGGTGGGTCTACTGGAGTCTGATACTGGAGATCCATCTGCTCTGGAGTGTGAGTAGCGGGAGTATGTGCTCCTCCTCCATCCTGAGAGAAAATGGTACCATAGGAAATGTACCGGCCTTGGACACACTCTCCATAAGGACCACCATACGGACCAAAGCATCCCGAAGCACTAGGTGGCAATGAACCCCTCGGGGACCTGAGCGGGTCCAACAGGCACAGTCTGGGTTGGAACCTCCTCATCAAACTCCACTTGGGGCTCCACTCCTGGTGCTGGTGCTCGAGCTCTTGGCTGAGCTCTACCTCTGCACTGGCCTCTGGTGCGACCTCGGCCTTGATCTCTGCCCTTTGTAGGAGTTGCCACCGGGGGCTCCGACTGCTGTCTAGCTGAAAAAGTAGCACGCATTCTCGCCATCTGTGGAAGAACAAGAATAAAAGAGTTCAATTAGCAATGAGAGAACAAAATCGCACGACAGAGAATGATAGAAGTGAAATTTTTCCTAAACTTCATAGCCTCTGGAAAATAAGTACAGACGTCTCCGTAATGATCCTCCAGACTCTACTAAGCCTGCTCGTGAATCGTGAGACCTAGGCAACCTAGTGCTTTGATACCAACTTGTCACGATCCGGAATTCCCACCTTCGGGAACGTGATGGCGCCTAACATTTCACGTGCTAGGCAAGCCAACCTTAGAGAACTGTTAAGCCAATTATTATTCAAATTCAATAAACAAAATAAATTAAGCCAAAATGAAATAAAACCGAGTGCGGAATAACATAAATGCCAATAATATCTACTACAATCCGGATCTGGAGTCACAACTCACGAGCTTCTAGAACTTTCTACGAACAGAGTCTAAAAGAAATACAATTGTTTTGAACAAAAAGAAACAGTAAAATAGGGGAAATAGAGGGGACTTCAAGGTTTGCGGACGCCATCAGATCTACCTCGAGTCTCCAATGAGCAAAGCCAAGCTGCTACGCCTCACGAACAGCCAGGGCCGGTACCAAAGTCTGCATTAGAAGTGCAGAGTGTAGTATGAGTGCAACCGACCCCATGTACTCCGTAAGTGTCGAGCCTAACCTCGACGAAGTAGTTGACGAGGTTATGACAAGACACCATATAATAAACCTGTTCAGAAATAATATACGTACAAGATAACAACAAATAAAAGCTAAACATGTACTATTGGGAGGGGACATGATAAAGGGGGATACAAGATACGAGAAATACAACAGAAATGATAACCAAAACAGTCAATAGACCTTTAACCAGTAAAGACAATTAAGCACAATGAAGACAATTGCACGACATCAACCTACGTGCTTTTACTCTCAACCTCACAATGAAACAAGAATACTGCACGACACCACCCTTTGTGTTTTTACTCTCACTCTTAGTATAAATCAATAGATACGGCACGGCATCACCCTTCCTGAATTAAATCTCATAACATGGTCGGCATCGACCTTTGTGCATTACACTCACAATATGGCACGACATCACCCGTCGTGCATTAACACTCACAATATGGAACGACATCACCCTTCGTGAATTAACACTCACATGCGGCACGACATCTCCCTTCGTGCATTAACATTCTCCCTTACCATATAACAGTGAACATAAATAAATGGGAGATAGAATAAACAAGAACATGCCTCATATCAACAATGTTTCCACAATACCATCCTAAACTTCGGGAAAACAATACTCAAATATCTCAAATAGCTCGTAAATGCGTGAAGAACGAACAATTTAATAATTAGCTAGTAAGCAGGGATATCATGATCAAAGAAGAAAATAAATTGCAAGAAAACCAGTTCCACCGCATGCTTTGACCCAACAACAACGCATAAATACTCGTCACCTTACATATACGTCGTACCAAACATCTAAACATGTATCAAATAGGCAAACAAGTCCTAATCTCTCAACTCAAGGTTAGCCACGACATTTACCTCGCTCCAAGGATCAATTCAAAGCTCAACCACAACTTTGCCTTTCAAACAAGCCTCCGAACCAATAGAATCTAGAAAATTACCAACCAAACGATTTCAAATTAATCCTTAGGAACTACCCACGATTGCAAAGGATTCAATTTAGGTCATTATTTAAAAAGTCAACTCCCGGACCCGCTTGGTCCAACCGAAATTCGGACCAAAACCCGATTACCCATTCACCCCTGACCCGGTTATGTAATTGGTTTTGGAATCCGACCCCAATTTAAGGTATAAATTCTATTTTTACAAAAATCCCTAATTTTATCCAAACCCCCAATTCCCACCATAAAAACACTAGATTTTAGGTTGAAATCTTAGGAAATATAGTGAAAGATTGAAAGAAAATGGATTAGAATCACTTACCAATGATTTGGGGAAGAAGGGTGCTTGGAAAAATCGCCTCTAGGGTGTTTTTGTTTATAAAATTTGAAGAATGAAAAAAAATCCGTCTAACTCATATATGTTCAGCTGTAGATGTCGCAATTGCGATGTCCTGTTCGCAATTGCGAGAAAGAGGTTGCAATTGTGAATTCTTCTCAAATCCCATTGATCGCAAATGCGATAGAATGGCCGCAAATGCGAACCCTGCTGCCCTCGTAAATGCAGACCTATCTTCACAAATGCGGAGGTCTTCAAAACAGTGTTGAGTCGCAAATGCGACTCTGCCTTCGCAAAAGCGGAACTGGCAAGTTCACAAATGCGTACTTTTTCCTCGCAAATACGAGTACCCCCTACCATGCCCAAGCTCGGAAATGCGATGGATTCTTCGCAAATGTAAGGCTCGCAAATGCGAGATCTGCAGTAGACAGTAGAAACTAAAATGCATCAGCTATGTTTTTAAGTCCAATTTCACTCCGTAGCCTATCCGAAACTTACCCGAGCCCTACAGGCTACAAACCAAGCAAATACACAAGTCCAAAAACATCATATGAACTTGATCGTGCAATCACATCGCCAAAATAACACCTAGAACTACGAATTGAACACCAAATCAAATGAAATTTTCAGGAAAATTTTGAAACTTCTATTTTCACAACCGGACGTCCGAATCACGCCAAACTAACTCCGTTTCTCACCAAATTTGACAGACAAGTCATAAATATATTATTGGACACATACCGGGTTCCGGAACTAAAATACGGACCCGATATCAATACAGTCAAACAATGGTCAAACTTTCAAAGTCATTAAGGTTTTAAGCTTTCAAATTTCAACAAAGTGTGATAACTCGGGCTAGGGACTTCCGAATTCGATTCCGGGCATACACCCAAGTCCCAAATCACGATACAGATCCACCGGGATCGTCAAAATACGAATCCGAGTCTGTTTTCCTAAAACGTTGACCGAAGTAAACTCAAATGGCTTTTAAGGCAAAATTTCACATTTTTATCAGTTTTTAACATAAAAGCCTTCCAAAAAAAATACCCGGACTGCGCATGCAAATCGAGGAAGGCTTAAAGAAGCTACTAGAGGCTTCAAAACACATAATTAGGTTCTAAAACTCTAGATGACCTATCGGGTCATCACAATGAATTAGGGCTTCGATCAATAAAAAAATTCTTGACTTTTAAATTTAATACATTTCAGTTCATTTTTAAAACTTTTGAGTAATTACCTAGCTGAATTTTGAGAATTTGGGTATTATATGAAGGACTTATTCAATAAGTTTTTTGTTTTTTAATTTGAAAAAGTCTCTGGGGCTTACGCCTCACTAAAAAACGCGCTTCAATCGCCCGGGCGTACGCCCCGAATTGTTGCGCGTACGCCTCTTGAGACTTTCGCCCCACACCATCGCCTCAGGGCATTTAGGTGCGCCTCGCCCCGGGGCTCGCCCAAAAACGCCTTTTAAAACACTGTTTAAAAGAGAAACATAAAGTAAAATGCTTACCTTAAATCCAGAATTTATTCTTGAGGGAATTTCATGGAATAATTGACAGTCATTATGCTCAATATTATGTATAAGTTGAGCACTATGCACGTATCCCAAAGCCTATACTCAATTAGTTGGAGTCTCGTGCTGATAATGCGTTATAACACAATAAAAGAAGAATAAGAGTATTGCAGAGAAAAGTAGAAAGAATTTTTTTATTGATTTAAGATGAACTACAATGGAATAGAACCCCTAGTGACTTAGGCACAAAGTAACAAACCCTAAAATATAGAGATTCGTCATAAATAAATATTACTCCCTCTGTTTCAATTTATGTGAACCCATTTGACTGGACACGGAATTTAAGAAAAGAGAGAAGACTTTTGAACTTGTGGTGTAAAATGAGGCACATATATTTTGTGTGGCTATAAATCATTACATAAAGGTAATTGTTTCCAAATCAGAAAAGGGTTATTCTTTTTGGCACGGATTAAAAAGGAAATAGGCACACATAAATTGAAACAGATGGAGTATTTATAACAAACAATATATTATAACATTGTATTTCTACATATACCTTGCCTGTGAACCAATGATCTCTTCCTATATTATTATTTAATAAATTTTATAACTTTTACATAAGTAGTCCTAAAACAAACGACCTCCTGTAGTTATAAAACTTATTTGCGGAGATATAAACTTGGTAAGAAAAAACGAGAGCTTCTATGATCATGTGCACAAATAGCTCTCTTAAAGCTATTTTTGTTAGTATCACATAGTAGTAAACTCCACTATCCCCTTGACCTCCTGATGTTGTAAATAGCATTGAGTTATAAAGGCATGAAAGCTCCATGAAATCCATAGGGCACTCTACTTGATAATGTGATTGTTGCAACAGGCTGTGTTGCAAAACTCTTTGCATCAACTACATAGACCTGCATGAAATATTATGCACCTTAAATTAGTATTAGCTTTCACTTGCAACGTATCAATTTTAATAGCCTACTTAAGTTTTCGGAAAGATCTATGATAGGTTGTCTACATCACACCTCTTCGAGTACTATCCTTTCCTAACTATGCATAAATGCGGGATGCTTTGTACACCGGATTGCCTTATATTCACCTATATATAGTTATAATAACTCACTTGAGATTCATTTGTACTTTCATTGTGTGTGAATGTCACAACCCAACCATCATCCTCATCAGTGCCTTGAGTTTTTGGAACAAAGGTTGCTCCACTGCAAAAAGTGCCCTTTGGGAACGTATGATACTCAACTTTAGCCAATTCCTCATCTTCTTTAAAATGAAGTTTGGCAAGCCCTCCATATTTAGCTAATCCTTCTGATTATAATTTCAAAATATCAAGTTACGCAGTCATAAGCTATGTTGCGCGGACTCTCTAAAATGTTGCCGCACCCGTGTCGGATCCTCCAAAAATACACTACTTTTGGAGGATCCGACACGCACCCGGCAACATTTTCGGAGAGTCCGAGCAACATAGGTCATAAGCAACCAAAAAAGGAAGAAATTCAAAAGGGTGTCAAGTTCAAATGATAGTTACCTGATATAGAGCTAGCTTCTAAATCTACCACTTGTAGATAAGCAAATCTGTTTCTTAGACCGACGAACTTTTCATTGATCATAGGGAATTCCATAGAGAACTTAGTTGTGGCATTTTTCTCCTTTACTTCCCCTGTTCTCATGTTTAGTCTCCACTCACAAACATGAAAAAAGAATGGTTCTTCTGAAGATTCATTGTTGTTTTTTGTGGAATTTATCTCCTTAGAACCTTTGAAACTTTGTTGTCTTGGTAATACAGATTCACGAGCTCTGCATGCCCTTACTACCATCTTTTACCGAACAAAATGGAATCACATATTATATAAGATGTTGAACTAAGTTTAGTTATAAACAGAAGTAAAATTACCTCATCATTGTCTTCAAAACAATTTATTAGGTGAAGTACACAGCAGGGTTGAACCTCAAACCATTTAACAGAATTAGCATCACCATAGCGAGGCATTACTCCAATCCGCGCATATCCAGCTTTGTCATACTTTATTAATCTATAAACCAGAAGATATAGCAAGATATAATAATCAAAACGATTTCATTAGATGACAACATCATTAATGGAACCAGATAAATTAAAGTACTCACGAATCTCCCCTAATGAGTCGATTTATATCAATGGTTAACGGAAAATCCATGATCACATTGTACCTATGGATAATGAGTATTAGCAAAAACATTAGCTTAACAATATCATAGGTTGAAACTTTCTCTAAAGCTTGGACTTCAAAGAAAAAGAAAAAGGGGAGATTACTTTTGTGTAACTCCTATTTCATGGCAAAGGCTGCACCTATTGAAGTTGAGATCCACTTTGTGAACCATTTTCTTGCCATCAGCTGAAAGTAGGATTACAGATTACACTAATTAACAAATTGTTACCAAGCTACATAAATTTCTACACAAGTTTAAAAGGAAATATTGCATGTAACATGCCTGAAATGACTCCTAGCTCAAAATACGGTTTTCTTGGATATATCCCCATTATAACAAGTTCACCAGTTCCAGGGGCTTTCTGCATAAAACAAGAAGGCTATCAATAAAAGAATCCTAAATAAATTGATAAAATGAGTTTAAGATGTTGAACAGTACTCTTACGCGCGATGTACATTGAGAATTTTTTTAGAACTTAATTACCTTTGGATGGGTAGTGAATGGTCGATCCCAAGCTCCATTGATATTCCAATTGCCCAGAGTTTCAAGGGAACTTATGTCTATCTCTTGAGGCATATGATTTTCAGCAATAGAGTAGTACTTCTTTGAGTGCTCAAAAATATTTGTATTGCTTAGATGTTTGTTTTCCATGCCAAATCTCAACTGCAACGCGCGCAAAACAAACAATACTGAGATTCTCACATCATATCAGTCCACCCAGAGGCGGACCTATAAATAAAGGGTTACCAGCACCTGTAATGTTCGACATAAATTCCATATATACATGTATATTTTCTTTAAAAAATAGTGATATATTAACAGTGACACGACACCCTGTACAAAACAAGCAATACTGAGATTCTCACATCATATCCACCCCATTTCTTGTTCCTAAGATACAATACTACACTACTATCTCCGATACTAATAGTTATTCGAATAGTATCATACCCCATTCAAAATGTAAGCCACTAAAATGGCAGGAGAATCTCCTTCAATAGCAGGAAGAAAACCTGGTTTCTTTCTATCTTTTTCCATCTTGAAAGTGTCCGTTCGGACATGTTTGTTATTGTAGAAGGTAGTCCAAGTTCCTCTTATTTTTTCTCTAGTGAAATACAAAGCATGAAGCATTCCTTCCCCTTCAATCCAAACATGGCTTGATTTCCCAAATATAGACTTAGTCGATTTCAGTCCTCCAAACAGAGGATTTGAGCCTGCAAAGGGAGTTATTTAAGTTATAGAAGAGTCTAGCAAAAACACTTTATACATGTAGTATCGTTAATTTTAATGTATTGATCACAACTTTCTTAACATGGAAAAAGGAAATAATGAAAATTAAGAGAAGGACAGGAGGTGAAAATGTAAGCATACTGACCATTTCTTATGTAAACTCCTTCCGGAAAATCATCTGGAATTTTTCCTTCCACTGTAGTTACTAGGACAGCTTCTCCAATTTCTTCCACTGGTGCAAAATTACTCTATCAAAATTAATTACATAAGTGAGCAGAAACAAGTAGCTAATTTTCAAGAACCAACAACCAACAACAACAGACTCAGTGTGTACGCGGCCATACCTCTAGAAGGTAAAGAGGCTATTCCGATAGATCCTCACTTTTCCAAGAACCAAGTCTGGTAATTAATTAATGGACATACCTGAGATGGGAGTAATGGCTGGTCAACAAATTCAAATGCTAAGTCCACAAAGGCATCTAATAATTTGAAAGAAGCCTCCTTGATAGCTTTTGGAATGTTAACAATTGGAAAATGCACCAACTCCCTCGATATTGGCTGTTTCATTAATTTAAGACCAAGCAATATAAGATTTTCTTTTGAAGAATGATAGTAAATTTTTTACACAAGGACTAAATGGAAGTTTACGTTGAAAGCAGATGAGATTGAGCCTCTCAAGTCGTGAACTTTGCTTGGAACAGAAGGTCTTTGAAAAGAGCAATTTACTTGAAATGTGTTACTACGAAAAGCCATCCTCCCCCTCTCTATCACTGCCTCTTAGATTTACTGCTAAACAATTACTTTCCGTCTAATTTTTTGGCATAAATGAGAGGATATTTATTGTTCGAAGGAGACAGGCGTAAACAATGAGGATCCAATTCCTAGGGTAGGAGCATATTTTGGTTGGCGTTATGTATAACCTAACTTTGGAAAATGACATTTCTCAGAATTTGAAATTATCAAGTGACTGTCAAGTATTTTTTTTATTCATTGTCCATTAGTGTCCGGAATTTACAAAACCTGACTAATCCCGATTCTTGTTGCCTAGGGACTATTAAAGAGGACGTGCTCCCTACTTGGAGTTCTTTTAATCTATGAACTCAAACTCGAAGAATGAAGGGATCTCATTCATCCTATCACCCCCTTCGAGGACATATTTTTTTGAATTAATTTGTTTAATGATCAAGTGACCGTAGAAAATCTTTTTATTTATTAATCAAGCACACAAGACCAGCCAACTACTGATATATCGTCTGGCAACTGCGTCGCTTGGACGTTTCTGGTTCTCAAGATGGATATATTAATCATTATTAGTGTGGCATATTCCGATTATTAAGTGCTTATTGGCTAAGACTATGGCATTGTGATTGTAATTATGAATTTATCAGAACAAAAACTTTGAACTTTCATGAAACTGGAGTATAGGTTTCATATGTAAGACCAAAAAAGAATTTAGCCTATGCATTTATATGAGTGGTAAAGGACAAAAAGATGAGGTGGTTCTCTCTGTTGTTGCCTCCAATTGAGAGTCTAGAACCTAAATGTGGTTCTTTTGGACGTGTAGGACCGAAATAAGTGTAAAAATAAAAGAGTGACATATCTATAAATAGTGCTCTTTTAAAGAGCGCTATACTTTAACGTCCGTTTTGGACGTTAAGGTATAGCGTTATATATAAAGCTGATAAGACAGGTATATATAGCGCTTTTATAAACCGTGCTATACATACATAAATACTCGTCCCTTCCATTTCCCCCACGTTCAAAAACCAAAAAGCTNCCCCCCCCCCCTCCCTCCCCACACGATTAACTCGATAAAAAATCCGAGTGGATCCCACCCCTCCCACAAAAAAGACAAGAGTGTTGGTCTCACATCCTAGCCAAGCATTCTATTGTTGTGGGTCGCTTGTTTCGGACTCCAATTTTTAATTCTTCAACTTTCCGAAAAACATAAATCGAGGTATTCCGATTTAGTTTATGTCGAAACTCGTATAAATAATGCATATTAGTTGTTTTGAATGTTTTCCATGTTGTTTTGTATTTTCTTTTTGCGATTGAACTGGTATGTTAATTTTATCCAGACTAAGATATTAATGTTCTAAAAAAATATTTAAAAATTGAGAAATCATTATTATTTGTTAATAAAAATGTTAATAAATTATTTTTACTGTTTTATATGTATTTTCGTGAATGTTTTGTGATTAAAATATATTTGTTATTTTTATCTAGTTTAGATTATTTATTTGCTTAAAGACTAGTAATATAGTGTCCTTTTAGCGTAGTAAAATGTAGAGCCTTTTAGTGTAGTATCCATGTTGTTTAAGTATCTCTTATACTGATAGATCAAACAAAAACTATGTCCAATTTTCAAAACTTAATTATTTAATTTACAAACAAACATATAAAATTATAAAAATAACATGTAAAATAATAAAATTGACACATACAAGAATTCAGGATACTTTGGTGCTACTGGGCCTCAAATATCGAGCCTGGAACCCATATGTGAATAATCTGTCCAATTATACGAGGTTGCTGCTGCTCCTTATGTTTGGAGGGGTCTTGTTCGCGAACACTTCGGGGAACCTAGTCAACTTGAGATTTTTTCATCATCTTGAGCGGCTAGATGATTTACCCTAGTACAGTTGGGGTGTTGCTGTTCTCGACTACTTGTACAGGCAGATGTGTCGGGCGAGCATGGGCACCCAGCATGACGTATGTGGATTTTTGCCGCTGCTACAGGTGACAACATATTCGAATACTCTGTACATTATAACATACCTAGTAAAAATTTATCTTAAAGTTTACGTCAACTTTGTATGTTAGGTTTGGGCCTGGGAGCGGTTCCTGCAGCTGCAACCACCTCTACCACCATAACCTTCAGATGTACCACCTATGTTTCTCCCTCTATCTAGGAGGTGGGTTCTCCGGCGGGGATACGTACATATTTTTACGAGGCTCGGCATAATCTTCCCCTTTGCAGGGATTTGTTGGATACGCTGAAGGGCGCACAAGTAAATGTATACCTAAATTTACTTGATATAGCTTCACATGTGTTGCGCATACTCACGTTTTCTGTTGTTATTTAATAGTTCATCTGGACGCCATACAACGACGAGTTGATAGGTCGTCTGCCCGATTATTGCTGGGCCGACCGACTGATTTGGAGCACTTCCGTTCCGCTGATGTGCCTTGATATTATGGGGAATCATGCCACGGAGCGGGTACTTCACCAGTTTGGCCGTCCGCAGCTTGTACCGAGATTTCCCACATGGAAGCCCACACATTACCAACGGGATGATCGTTCCAGGGTGGACGACACATATGTGGCATGACTAAAGGCGCAGGTCGATACTTGGGACCGATGAGCTGAGTTGATTCCGCCCCCTTTCACCGAGCCGGACAGATATTGTTCATGAGTATATGCCCTAGTATCGCGGTGTTACCTGACTTTTCATCGGGAATCCCATTCATCAAGCTGGCGGTCGGTACTTTCCATACGCCAGGCGGCACGAGGCCCTGATATGTTATCTGGTATTCTTACTTATGTAACTGTAACCTAGCGTTCTGTAGTTTATATTTTACACATTGTGCAGGCTATTGTCCTACATCTATTCTACCAGTTGGGACAACAGATGCAGCAGCATGCCGGCGAGGGAGCGACCGTTTTGCACGATTATGGCCGGCAGGTTGCAGAGCTGGCTGCCCGGACACTACGGCGAGCCCGATAGGATCAACACTTAGGACACGACCCTGCTTATGTGGCGCCAGAGCAGTACCGTCAAGGTAGGGGTGTCCCACGAGGTAGGGTTGCCCCAAGAGGTAGGGTTGCCCCACGAGGTGGGACTGCCCCACAGGGTCGTGGGGGCGACGAGGAGGTGGTCCCCAGCAAGGGGGCATTAAGGCACCTGTTGATGATGTTGATGCTGATCTGCCGGGTGACCTCCATGAGCCGGACGAGTGTCACAGCAGCATGCCGTCATACAACCTTGGGCTGCAGCTTACTCCAGGGACTTCGCAGGTGACCCCGTCAGGTCCATTGTTGATCACGGGCACGAGCATTACCGGAGAGGATTATGCATACTTTCCAGGACAATCGACTGCTCTTGAGGATCGATCGACCCGAGATATGGATAGTGGGCGCCGACTGAGTTATGGCTCATCATCGAGGGGTGCTGGGGATCTTTCACAGGCGCATGTATGTTTTTATTAGTATTAAATTTAAATTTGTTTTTTCTTTTCTTATTGATTTTCCATAAATAACTTTATTAATTTTCTTATTAAGGCTTCATCCTCGCCCGTCACGGAGGCCGCTTTGTGCGATGCTGACCTGCCTGCGACGAATGATTATATTCAGGAGCCTGACGAGATCATGGCAAGACAATTTAAATTGTTGTGACTTAATATATATATATATATATATTAAGTCACANTATATATATATATATATATATATATATATATATATATATATATATATATATATATATATATATATATATATATATATATATATATATATACTGCGATGACTTATTCTTCTGTAGGTTACTACTGGACCGATGGCCCATTTTACCGATCCTTCCAACACTACTGATGATCATGTTGCAGCGCATCCTGCTATAAAGAGGCGAAATGATGAGGATGATCCTGAAAGCGTAGCCGGACGGGATGGAATGCACCTCAGGCCAGCGACTGCATTAAAGCACACAGGATGTGGGTCACATTGATTTTTTTTGTATTTTATGTACATATTATTTTATATAAATAATAGCAATAATTTTTATTATTTTCATTATATGTGCATTATGTATTTATTACCATGATTCCTCGTTATTTTAATACTGCAACACAAACACAAACATAACAACTTAACATAATTTAAATTCAATACACATAATGAAAATACATGACATAGAAAGCATAAAGATAAAATACTATACTCAACACATATATTGGTTTGTTAGTCCACTATTCTCTTCCTCAACCAATCAAATTGATCCAACAACATATTTTTTTCTTCTTCCGCCTCTTTTAGTTTCTTATTCAACGCTGCAATTTCTCGTTTATACATAATTATAAAAATTTCTGTTGTTGCCATAAAACCTGTTCACACACATCCAGTATAAGCGCCCAACTGGACCATCATCCCAACATTCCGCCATCATACATTTTTTGCCGCAAAGGCACCTTGGTACATAAATACATCCAGACATTTGTTAAAGCGAAAAAAAATCCTGCTTTTATGGAAAGTTTTGCTATTTGTTATTGTTAATAACAGAAAATAACTAGAATGTGCCCGTTATTTATAGGCAAGGCAACACACATAACGTAGTATTTAACCGCGTTGTGCTAACACATAACGCGGGGGGAAAGGGAAGGGACGAGTATTTATGTATATTTAGCACGGTTTATAAAAGCGCTATATATACGCGCTATATATACCTGTCTTATAAGCTTTATATATAACGCTCTTTAAAAGAGCGCTATACCTTAACGTCGAAAACAGACGCTAGAGTATAGCACTCTTTAAAATAGTGCTATATATAGATGTGTCACTCTTTTTTTTACACTTATTGGGGTCCTACATCTCCAAAAAACCCACATTTAGATTTTGTACTCCTCCAATTGGATACACACCAATGATTACATTTTAGCTATACAACTATTTACTACACATGCACAACAATGGAATAAACATACGTTTGTCAATATATTCTATTAAAAAAAATTACATTAGCATTACTACAGGGCCTTCAAAACATGGACCACAATCTCAACTATAGTTTTTACTACAACCTCGAAAACCAACTCCTCACTGAATTTCATACTATTTGTAAAGACCAGACCGGCCTTTTTACGTATTCGGACCCCATTACCCTAAATAAGACTTCCCGTAGTGGCTTTCAGTGATCCATGACTTGTGGGGACGGGTGGTTCGGGATTCGGAAGTGTATAGAGTAATATAGGAACACTTGGTTCCTTAAGATTTGCTTTTAAGGTCAAGTTTGACTTCGGTCAACATTCTGAGTAAACGACCTCGGAATTGAGTTTCCCCAATTCCAGTAGCTTCGTGTGATGATTTTGGACTTGTGCATACGTCCAGAATGGGTTTTGGATGACCCGGGAGCGTTTCAACGCCAAATAGCAAAAATAGAGTTTCCTTAAGTTCATAATTTGGTTTGGAACGTGTTTTTGTGTTATCGAGGTCTGAACGGAATTCCGAGACCGGGAATAGTTCCTTTATGTCATTTATGACTTGATTGCAAAATTTGGTATCATTCCGAGTCATAGGTTGGTTCAGCACATTGAGACCGAATTCAAGAACTTGAAAATTCTTAAGTTTGATTCTAGGGGTTTTGAGGAGTGATTTTGAGTTTTAGCGTTGTTTTGGGTGTTCTGAAGGCTCGAGTGAGTCTGTAATATTATTTAGGACTTGTTGATATAATTTCACGGGGGCTCGGGTGGGCCCAGGTACCTCCCGGACAACAAACGGGGCCAGAAACCAGCAGCTTCAGTTGTTGGTGCACCGGGTCTGGTGTGACCGCAGGTGCGGTTGCCAAGATCGCAGGTCCGAGACCACCCCTGTGGTCAAGGTCTCACAGGTGCGACCCATAAGGGAGAAGGCCCATATCGCAGGTGTAGACCTTTCTCCGCAAGAGCGGGTCCGCTGGTGCGGAAACCCCTCCGCAGGTGCGATCCCAGTCCCTTTGCCAAATTCCGCAGGTGCGAGCCTTGTCTCGCAGGTGCGGTCCTCGAGCCGCAGGTGCGAGGTCACTGAAGGCAGTGAGCCCATTTAATTCGGGACTTAACCATTTTTCACCGTTTCTTCCACACCATAGGCGATTTTGAGAGCTTTCAAGAGGGTATTCGGCCTAGCTACTAAGAGGTAAGTAATTTCCATTTAAATTTTGGTTTATTACATCAATCTTAGGTAGATTAACACCCAATTAGTGTAAATCAAAGGGGTTAGAGTGGAAACCTAGGGTTGATGAACTTTAGAGAAATTCACCACTTTTCCACCATGAAATCATACAAAAACTATATATTAATGATCCTTAGGCTATGGGTGAGTGTTTTGTTCGAAAATTTCCGGAATCCGAGCATGTGGGCCGGGGGTGTATTTTGAGATTTCTTCAAGAATGATGAATTAGCTAAGCTAGTAAGAGAATTTCATACTTTTGAGTGTATATTAACGTATTTATATAACATTTGACTAGTTTCGAGTCCTCGGGTGTAGAGGTTGGAGTTTCGAGCGCGTTCTTGGTCCGAGAAGTAGATTCGACACGAGGTGAGTCTCCTTTCTAACCTTGTAGGAGGTAACTGTCCCCATAGGTAATTATAAATGATTGAATTGTCCATATTTGCGGGGGCTACGCATACACGAGGTGACGAGAGTCCGTGCGTAGCTACTACTATGTTATGCCGGGTAGTCTTTAGGACTCATAAGCATGCTTATATGCCTTACTTGTATCCCTGCATGTATTCCTAGTCGATTATTATCTTTGAACTAGCATGAGAAAATGGGAGGTTACATTAAATCTTGTTGTTGCCATGATTCTTGTTTTCCAAGTGTGAACTCTATATTTCCTGAATTTCCTGATAACTCTGTGTATGTATACGAGCACCTGTGTCGCATGTATGATTTGTGAGCGGGGTAGCCTTATATTATGTCAATCGCGTCGCATGATCGATTCGCGAGCGGCATAATATATGCATCTATGGTACGAGTCGTTCGACCCTTCGGCAGTGCACATTTAATTTTTGCGTCGCTTCGTCCGTATGCGTCGGCATACTATATGCTATGTATTTGACTGAGAGCCTTATTATTATTATTATCAAATGAATTGTTCTATGTGGAAGGGGAATTTGGACTTTTATTATAGTTGTTATTTGGCACTTGCGGTAGGTGGTAGTGCACATACTTGATAATCCATGTCTACTTGATTTTCATAATTGCTAATCCTTATTAAATTTTCCTAATCATATTATTGCTAATGACCCTAGTGAGTAATACGTCTACCTCTCGTCACTACTTCTTCGAGTTTAGACGGGATACTCACTGGGTACATATTTGTTTATATGTACTCATGCTACACTTTTGTACTTAATTGTACAGGTTCTGAGGATGGTGCATCTGGTTATCATACCGGAGCGCGATCATGAGGGTACTTACTGGATTAGACTACACGGTGAGCTGCTCTTCCCGGCGTTCCTCAGCAGCACTAGGGAGTTTCTATTATTTTTGGATATTTCTGTCTACCCCTTTCAGATAGTTGTATATTTATTTTTTCTACTTTGTATATTCCACTAGTCGCCTGTGGACTTGTGACACTAGGTCTTGACATGCGTAGTTGGTTTTCTAATATTTTTGCTATAATAGATATGATGGCAAACAATCTTTTGAGTTCATTTAATCAAGGTGCATTCACTTGACCGTTTTCTTTAAATGATTTCTAAATCTAAAATTAGACAAGTACTTAAATATTTAAATAAGTAAAGTAATCTCGCTAGTAAACTGATGTTGGCTTGCCCGACTCTGGTGTTGGGCGCCATCACGACCTGGGTTGGAATTTGGGTCGTGACAACATGGTATCAGAGCTCTATGTTCACGTAGGTCTCACAAGTCACATGCAAACCTAGTAGAGTCTTGCGGATAAATACGGAGACGTCTGTATTTATCTTCGAGAGGCTATAGGGTGTTAAGAAACCTCTCCTTATTCTTATTCTATCGTGCAATTGATGGTCTTACTAAATCTCATTCTTCTATTCTCTCACAGATGGTGAGGACTCGTGCAGCTGATATTCCAGACCCGGGAGATGTTGCTACCCCCGTCGTCCGAGGCCGTGGCAGAGGCCGGGGGAGGGCGCCGGCCCGAGATAGGGGAAGAGGGCATCCCAGAGTTTCTCCATTACACCCCAGAGGATCCTATCATAGAGGAGCAAGCCGAGGTGCCTCCAGCAGATCCTGCCTTAGCAGACTTCATGACTGCACCAGGTTTTCAGGAGATCATGGGCCGTATGATGTGGTTCATGGACATTATGACCCAGGCTGGTTTATTTCCAGCGGATCCTGCCACATCTCAGGCGGGAGGGGGAGTTCAGACCCCTACCTCCCAGGCCGCAGGTCATGCAGCGGCAATAATCAAACCCCGGGTACTCTGCCCGTGGGTGGAGCACAGCTAGCAGTAGCAGCACAGAGCTCAGACCAGCTGCGGACGGCGATCTGCAAAAGCTACTTGATAGATGGACTCGATTTCACCCTCCTGTCTTCGGAGGTGAGAAAGGAGAGGATGCCCAGAACTTTATTGATAGGTGCAGGGACAGACCACACAACATGAGGATTTTGGAGTCCTATGGAGTCGACTTCACTACTTTCCAGCTAGAGGGCAGGGCCCGCAGATGGTGGCACTCATTTATCCTTGGTAGGCCAGCAGGTTCCCCCATTATCACATGGGAGTAGTTCACTCAGCTGTTCCTGGATAGGTATATCCACCCCTTGAGAGGGAAGAGCTGCGGTATCAGTTTGAGCAGCTGGAGCAGGGGCAGATGTCAGTGACAGACTACGAGGCCAGGTTTTCAGAGTTGTCCCGCCATGCCCTTATGATTCTCCCTACTGATGCTGAGAGTGTGCGAAGGTTTGTAGCTGGGCTACACTCAGGTATTAGGGCCAACATAGCCCGAGAGGTGGATATGGGTACTCCTTATCAGTTTGTGGTCGAGATAGCTCGCCGGATTGAGGGTTACCTATCGAGGAGCAGAGAGTAGGTTCAGCAGGACAAAAGAGCTAGATTTTTTGGAGATTTCAGAGGTGCCCCAGCCAGGGGTAGAGGTCAGTTCGGTAGAGGCCAGTCCAGTAGGCCTCCATATTCAGCCCCTCCACCACCTTCTCGTGGTGCTCTAGTGAGACCTTATTTCAGCGCCATGCCGGAGAGTTCTTACCGCCCACCAGCTATTCAGGGTCCCTCCAATGGGTATTCATGTCATCAGGGGTCTCCTAGTCCTTACTTCAGTGCCATGCTAGAGAGTTCTCATCGTCCCCCAGCTATTCAAGGGTCTTCTTCAGGGCAGCAGGCCATGCCTCCAGCGAGGTGTTATGAGTATGGGGATTCAAGCCATATGAGGAGGACTTGTCCCAGGTTCTAGGGCAAGGCTATTCAACAGAGTTATCAGCCCACATTCTCAGCATCGGCGCCCCGTCCACCCAGAGGTGGAGGACAGGCTGGTAGAGGTCGTCCCAGAGGTGGAGGCCAGGTAGGGGGAGCCCAGCTAGCTCCTATGCAGTCCAGCTGAGGTCAGTCTTCAGGTACTCCATCCAGATTTTATGCCATTCTAGCCCGAGCAGATGCAGTGGCCTCAGATGCCTTGATCACAAGTATTATTTCAGTATGTGGAGAGGCAGAAGTGCTATTTGACCCAGGATCTACTTATTCATATGTGTCATCCTTGTTTGCTTGTTTTCTGAATGCTCCTCGTGACTCCTTAGGTTGTCATATATATATATCCACTCCCGTTGGTGATTCTGTAGTGGTAGACCGAATTTATCGGTCTTGTGTGATCATATTATGTGGGTTCAAGACTAGAGCGGACCTCCTATTACTCGATATGGTTGATTTTGAGATTATCCTGGGCATGGATTGGCTATCTCCTCATCATGCCATCTTGGATTTCCATTCCAAGACGGTTACTTTGGCCATGCCTGAGTTGCCTAGGCTGGAGTGGAAAGGTTCCTCGGTTAGTGCAGCCAGTAGCGTTATTTCCTTCCTGAAGGCTCGACATATGGTCGAGAAGGGTTGTTTGGCGTATCTTGCTTATGTGCGGGACACCACCGCCGAGTCTCCGACGATTGATTCAGTGCCCGTTGTTCGAGAGTTTGCTGATGTATTCCCTTCAGACCTTCTAGGCATTCCTCCGGATCGTGATATTGATTTCTGCATTGATTTAGCTCCAGATACTCAGCCTATTTCCATTCCCCCATACCGTATGGCTCCTAAGAAGTTGAAGAAGTTGAAGGAGCAGCTAGAGGAGTTATTGGATAAGGGGTTTATCAGACCGAGTGTATCACCATGAGGTGCTCCAGTTCTATTTGTGAAGAAGAAGAAGGATGGGTCCATGCGGATGTGTATTAATTACCGCCAGCTAAACAAGGTCACCATCAAGAACAAGTATTCATTACCGCGCATTGATGATTTGTTTGACTAGTTGCAGGGTGCCAGCGTGTTTTCTAAGATAGACTTGAGATCGGGCTATCATCAGTTGACGATTCGAGCCTCAGATGTTCCGAATACTGCTTTTCGTACGAGATATGGCCACTATGAGTTCCTGGTGATGTCCTTTGGCTTGAATAATGCCCTAGCAGCATTTATGGACTTGATGAATAGGGTGTTCAGGCCGTATATTGATTCTTTTTACATCGTCTTCATTGATGACATTTTGATTTACTCACGTAGCCTGGGAGAGCATGAGCAGCATTTAAGAGTTGTGCTCCAGACTTTGCGATAACAGAAGCTATATGCTAAGTTCTCCAAGTGTGAGTTTTGGTTGGATTCTGTGGCATTCTTGAGACATGTAGTATCCGGAGAGGGTATCAAGGTTGAGCCTAAGAAGATTGAGGCAGTTCAGGGTTGGCCACGTCTTACTACAGCTACAGAGATCAGGAGTTTCTTGGGCCTAATAGGCTACTATCAGCGATTTGTGGAGGGATTTTCATCCATTGCAGCCCCATTGACTAGATTGACTCAGAAGAATGCTCCATTTTGGTGGTCCGACGTGTGTGAGGCGAGCTTTCAGAAGCTCAAGACAACATTAACCTTAGCACCAGTTCTGGTATTGCCTTCCGGTTCTGGGATGTATACAGTGTATTGTGATGCTTCACGCATTGGCTTGGGGTGTGTGTTGATGCAGGAAGGGAGAGTTATTGCTTATGCTTCGCGCCAGCTGAAGGTTCATGAGAGGAATTATCTGGTGCACGATTTGGAGTTGGCAGCGATTGTCCATGCTCTTAAGATTTGGAGCATTACTTGTATGGGGTGTCTTGTGAGGTTTATACAGACCACCGCAGCTTGCAACACTTGTTCAAGCAGAGGGATCTTAATTTGAGGCATTGCAGGTGGCTTGAGTTGCTGAAGGATTATTAAATCACTATCCTTATCATCCGGGTAAGGCAAATGTAGTAGCAGATGCCTTGAGCAGGAAGGCGGAGAGTATGGGTAGTTTGGGTTACATTGCAGCGGAGGAGAGACCTCTAGCCTTGGACATTCATTCCTTAGCTAATCTCTTGGTGAGATTAGATCTTTCGGAGCCTCGTAAAATTCTTGCACATGTAGTTGCTCAGTCTTCATTATTGGGGGAGATTAAAGCTCGGCAGTATGATGATCCACGCTTGGAAGAGCTACGGGAGACAGTGGTTCAGGGTAGTGCCAAGGATGTTACTATTGGCGAGGATGGTGTTATGAGAATTCAGGGTCGTTTGTGTGTTCCTAATGTTGATATCTTGAGGCAGAGGATTCTAGAAGAGGCACACAGTTCGCGATATTCTGTTCATCCTGGTGCTACGAAGATGTATCGTGATCTGAAGCAGCATTTCTCGTGGAGGCGGATGAAGAAAGACATTGTGGAGTATGTGGCTAGGTGTCTTAACTGCCAGCAAGTTAAGTATGAGCACCAGAGGCCATGAGCCATACTTCAGCAGATGCCCATTCCTGAGTGGAAGTTGGATCACATCACTATGGACTTCGTGGTTGGGTTGCCTCGGACCTTGCGGAAGGTTGACGCGGTTTGGGTCATTGTGGATAGATTGACCAAATTGGCGCATTTTATTCCTGTGGATACTACTTATACTTCTGAGAGGCTAGCCCAGATTTACATTCGAGAGATAGTCTGGTTGCATGGTGTGCCAGTATCCATTATATCAGATCGAGGTCCTCAGTTCACCTCGCACTTCTGGAGAGCATTGCACAGAGGGATGGGTACTCAAATAGACCTCAGCACAACATTCCATCCGCAGACTGATGGTCAGTCAGAGCGTACAGTTCAGATACTGGAGGACATGCTCAGAGCATGTGTGATTGATGTTGGGGGTCAGTGGGACCAGTTCTTGCCTTTGGCCGAGTTTGCTTACAATAATAGTTATCAGTCCATCATTGAGATGGCTCCATTTGAGGCTTTATATGGTCGGCGATGTCGTTCTCCTATCGGGTGGTTCGAGCCTGGCGAGGCTAAGTTATATGGCATAGACCTGGTGAGAGATTCCTTGGAGAAGGTGAAGTTGATTCAGGAGAGGCTCCGCACAGCATAGTCCAGACAGAAGAGTTACGCGGATCAGAGGGCACGTGATGTGTCATTTATGGAGGGAGATAAGTTTCTGCTGAAGGTTTCGCCGATGAAGGGCATTATGAGATTCGGGAAGAAGGGCAAGCTGAGCTCGAGGTTTATAGGTCCTTTCGAGGTATTGAGGTGTGTTGGAGAGGTTTCCTATGAGCTTGCTCTACCTCCCAGCTTATCAGGAGTCCATCCGATCTTTTATGTATCTATGCTCCGGAGATATCACGCCGACTTCTCTCACGTGGTTGATTTCCACACTATTTAGTTGGATGAGAGGTTGGGATACAAGGAAGAGCTAGTTGCCATTATTGACAGACAGGTCCGCTAGTTGAGATGCAAGAGAGTTTCTGCGGTGAAGGTCCATTGGAGAGGCCAACCAGTTGAGGAGGCGACTTGGGAGTCCGAGGAGGACATGCGGAGCAGATATCAACACTTATTCAGCACTTCAGGTATGATTCTAGACCCGTTCAAGGACGAACATTTGTTTAAGATGTGGAGAATGTAATGACCCGACCGGTCGTCTTGCATATTCGGAACCCGTTCCCCTAAATAAGACTTCTCGTAGAGGCTTTCAGTGATTCATGACTTGCGGGGACGGGTGGTTCGGGATTCGGAAGTGTATAGAGTAACATAGGAACACTTGGTTCCTTAAGATTTGCTTTTAAGGCCAGTTTGACTTCGGTCAACATTTTGAGTAAACGACCTCGGAATCGAGTTTCGCCGATTCCAGTAGCTTCGTGTGATGATTTCGGACTTGTGCGTATGTCTGAAATGGGTTTTGGATGACTCGGGAGCATTTCGACGCCAAATAGTGAAAATAGAGTTTCCTTAAGTTATAATTTGGTTTGGAACGTGTTTTTGTGTTATCGAGGTCCGAACGGAATTCCGAGACCTGGAATAGTTTCGTTATGTCATTTATGACTTTCTTGCAAAATTTGGTGTGATTCCGAGTAGTATAGGTCCGTTCGGCGCATTGAGACCGAATTCAAGAACTTGAAAATTCTTAAGTTTGATTCTAGGGGTTTTGAGGAGTGATTTTGAGTTTTAGCGTTTGTTTTGGGTGTTCTGAGGCTCGAGCGAGTCTGTAATATGATTTAGGACTTGTTGGTATAATCGAACAGGGGCTCGGGTGGGCCCAGGTGCCTCCCGGACACCAAGTGGGGCCAAATACCAACAGCTTCAGTTGCTGGTGCACCAGGTCTAGTGTGACCGCAGGTAAGGTTGCCCAGATCGCAGGTGCGAGACCACCCCTGCGGTCAAGGCCTCGCAGGTGTGACCCATACGAGAGAAGGCCCAGATCGCAGGTGCAGACCTTTCTCCGCAGGAGCGAGTCCGCTAGTGCGGAAACCCCTTGGCAGGTGCGATCCCCAGTCCCTTTGCCAAATTCCGCAGGTGCGAGCCTTGGCTCGCAGGTGCGGTCCTCGAGCCGCAGGTGCGAGGTCACTGAAGGTAATGAGCCCATTTAATTCGGGACTTAACCATTTTTCACCATTTCTTCCACACCATAGGCGATTTTGAGAGCTTTCAAGAGGGTATTCGGCCTAGCTGCTAAAAGGTAAGTAATTTCCATTTAAATGTTGGTTTATTACATCAATCTTAGGTAGATTAACACCCAATTAGTGTAAATCAAAGGGGTTAGAGTGGAAACCTAGGGTTGATGATTTTTATAGAAATTCACCATTTTTCCACCATGAAATCATAGAAAAACTATATATTAATGATCCTTAGGCTATGGGTGAGTGTTTTCTTCGAAAATTTCCGAAATCCGAGCATGTGGGCCCGGGAGTGTATTTTGAGATTTCTTCAAGAATGATGAATTAGCTAAGCTAGTAAGAGAATTTCATACTTTTGAGTGTATATTAACGTATTTATATAACATTTGACTAGTTTCGAGTCCTCGGGTGTAGAGGTTGGAGTTTAGGGTGCGTTCTTGGTCCGAGAAGTAGGTTCAGCACGAGGCGACTCTCCTTTTTAACCTTGTAAGAGGTACTGTCCCCATAGGTAATTATAAATGATTGAATTGTCCTTATTTCCGGGGCTACGCACGTACGAGGTGACGAGAGTCCATGCGTAGCTATTACTATGTTATGTCGGGTAGTCTTTAGGACTCACAAGCATGCTTATATGCCTTACTTGTATCCCTGCATGTATTCCTAGTCAATTATTATCCTTGAACTAGCATGAGAAAATTGGAGGTTACATTAAATCTTGTTGTTGCCGTGATTCTTATTTTCCAAGTGTGAACTCTATATTTCCTGAATTTCCTGATAACTCTGTGTATGTATACGAGCACCCGTGTTGCATGTATGATTCGTGAGTGGCGTAGCCTTATATTATGTCAACCATGTCGCATGATCAATTTCGCATGCGGCGTAATAGATGCATCTATGGTACGAGCCGTTGGACCCTTCGGTAGTGCACATTTAATTTCTGCGTCGCTTCGGCCGTACGCCTCGGCATACTATATGCTATGTATTTGACTGAGAGTCTTATTATTATTATTATCAAATGAATCGTTCTATGTGGAAGGGGACTTTGGACTTTTATTATAATTGTTATTTGCGGTAGGTGGTAGTGCACATACTTGATATTTCATGTCTACTTGATTTTCATGATTGCTAATCCTGATTAAATCTGCCTAATCATATTATTGCTAATGACCCTACTGAGTAATACGTCTATCTCTCATCACTACTTCTTCGAGTTTAGACGGGATACTCACTGGGTACATATTTGTTTATATGTACTCATGCTACACTTCTGTACTTAATTGTACAGGTTCTGAGGCTGGTGCATCTGGTTATCATACCGGAGCGCGATCGTGAGTGTACTTACTAGATTAGACTACACGGTGAGCTGCTCTTCCCGGCGTTCCTCATCAACACTAAGGAGTTTCTATTATATTTGGATATTTCTGTCTACCCCTTCCAGATAGTTGTATATTTGTTTTGTCTACTTTGTATATTCCAATAGTTGCCTGTGGACTTGTGACACTAGGTCTTGGCACGCGTAGTTGATTTTCTAATATTTTTGCTATACTACATATGGTGGAAAATGATCTTTTGAGTTCATTTAATCAAGTTGCATTCACTTGACCGTTTTCTTTAAATGATTTCTAAATCTAAAATTGGAAAAGTACTTAAATATTTAAATAAGTAAAGTAATCTCGCTAGTAAACTGATGTTGGCTTACCCGACTCCGGTGTTGGGAGCCATCACGACCTGGGTTGGAATTTGGGTCGTGACACTATTCTTAAACATGAGGAGAATTTCTAGAAACTTAATCCAGAATCCAATGGCTCAATGATGGTGATGCTAATACACGCTGTTTCCACCTATCCACCACTCAGCGCTGTCGCAGAAATTGCATCCTTGGTCTCTTAGATATAGTCGGAAATCAGACACTTGACCCCAACATTATTCAGACCACTATAATCAATCATTTTGATGACCTCTACACCACACAATTAGCTTCTTGCTCCAGCGAAAACTTTGCACCCTCTTTAATTGCCTTATCTGCCTCTAGTTTTCCTACTCTATCGGCTCCACTTACCCATACAGAAATTTATCGTGCACTAAAATCCTTCAAACCTCTAAAAGCCCCGGGTCTTGATGGTATTCATTCTATTTTTTTCCAAAAATACTAGCACTACACTCAACATGCGATAAACACTATATGCATGAATGCATTTGCCACTCATACCATCCCTCCAGACATTGACCAAACTTTTTAAACCTTAATTCCAAAAATTAAAAACCCTACAAATGTATCACAATATCGACCCATAGGGCTTTGTAATAATTATTACCAAAATACTTGTCAATTGCATTAGGCTTTCTTATCTGCCCTAATTAGTCCAACTCAAAGCATCTTTATACCAGGGAGACGTGTTGTGGATAATTCTAACATTATCCAGGAAGTTATACACTCTTTTCAACATTCAAAGGGTCGATTTGGCAAAATGATGCTAAAAATTGACCTTGAAAAGGCATTTGACCGCCTTGAGTGGTCCTTCATCCGTTACTCCCTCCAAAAATTAAACTTCTCTATTTCAATTATCCAACTTATCATCTCATCCATAACCACATCCTCTATTTCAATACTAGTTAACGGCAAACACACGCCATATTTCCATATGTCTAGGGGGATACAACAAGGCAACCCTCTTTTCCCTTACATATTTATTATCTGTATGGAAACATTATCTCAAATCATCAAGGAAGAAACCCAACTCAAAGAATGGACACCCATTAAGATTGCTAGAGTTGGACCCTATCTCTCTCATTTACTATTTGTGGATGACCTTGTACTCTTTGCCAAAGCAGACACTACCACTGCTCACTCCATTACAATATTTTTAACCACCTTTCCACACAGTCAGGACAATGCATCAACTTAGCTAAGTCTAAATTTTTTTTCTCCACAAATGTTTGCTTCTATCTTTGAAAAATATATGGGCTTTCCCATGCCTAACATGCAACCTAAATCGGTCGATTACCAATACCTATTAGATCATATGAAAAACCGCCTCCAAAGATGAAAAACAAAATTCATTAACCTTAGTGGACGCACTACACTGATTAATTAGTTATTAATTCAATCTATACTCATGTAATGAAGAATAACTTACTGCCACGAAAATAATTCAACATATGGATCGTATTCAGAGTCGTTTCCTTTGGGGTTCCACACCAACTAGAAAAAAGTTACATCTTATTCGTGGGATGTTGTTACTACTCCCAAAAAGAATGGCGGACTCGATATTAAAAAATCTATGCTAAAAACATTGCCATGCTCACTAATTTAAATTGGCACTTTACAACCCAACCACAACGCCTCTAGACAAAAATAATACAGGGCAAATATTTCCACCACCGCTCATACACCTATCCAACTCTATCATTTACCACTAAACCCGTTGATTCATACATCTGGAAAAGTCTCAACAAAGCCACAACACTATGTCACACCGCAACATCCTGGAATATTGGCCAGGGTAACACTATCAGCCGCTGGTATGAGTGGATTTCTCCCAACCTCTCCCTTCGTCAATTAATACAATGTCCACTAACTTATCCTGAAACGTTACTCACCTTAAGTCACATTATATCACCCCATATCCTACAATTTCTCTACCTTATCCTTTCAACTTCCCATATATATTCAACTTCTTATCTCCAATACCTATATTCCTACTCTCATATCTGAACAAGATACTCATGTTTGGAATCTTACCGCAAATAGAGCTTTCACCACTGCATCTGCCTACAAACTGTACCTCCTCTCCCAATATTTTACTTTGCCTTCCTTTGATCACTTGCGGATCTGGAAAACCTCCACCTACCAAAAAATTATTTTTTCCTATGGATGCTTATACACTCTAGACTACTAACAGCCTCCTTTCTCTTTTATCACAATCTTTTCCCAAATACCACATGTACTATATGTGGCTGATCACGCCCAACTAAGCCTTATAAAAAAGAAAAACTGGTCACTACAAATATAATCCGGTTTACAAGTCCGAAGTTGAATCCCACAGAGAACTAAGGTTTAGCTACAGTTGTTCACTATCACCAAGAATACAAGCTTGAATAATTCCTAACTTATAGATATTAAGATTCTTGTGTTTAACTAATTAACTGAAAAATTAAAATAGCAAATTAACACTAAAGATACTACGAGTTGGAGAAAAGATTAAGGAGGTCTAGAGTTATGATTTCCCCAATTGTTGGAATCCTTCCCGCTACGTCATCTATAATTTCGACTAAGTATTCTCTACCGATCATGAGCGCTATGCGTGTTGTAATTCTCTCCCGAGTAACTACCACAATTTACTAAATATATTCTCCCGAATTACGCTAGCTGGCATTAAGTACGACTCACTTAGATTGCACCCAGGGTTTCGTTATCCCTAATTCCACCTTTAAACCATTCATTATTGATCCCTCATATACGTCGGGAGTGATGTTGTTCAACAACGACTTAAATATGCACTCTCTCCTGAGTAATACATACTAAATAGGCATAGTTAATTGAGATCTCTTCAACCAACCATAATATAAACGTAGTTGAATAAGTAGAGAAATCCAACGGCTCAATTATATAAAAACATAACAAGAATTTATCCTACAAAAGGTTCCATCAAAACCCTAGATAACAAATTAGCTATTCATAATAGTATGTAAAAATACAATACTTAAATTCATAACCAACAATTGAAAATAGGAAGGGGAAGGAAAAACTCGTAGAAGAATTCCCCGCCTTGCTCCTATTATGTCTCTGTCTCCTTCGGTCGAATTTGTGTCAAAAGTATGTCCAAAGTCTTCAAAATACCATTTTTCCATGTATATATACCAAGTAGGGTCGGGCCCAAACAATTATACCTTCTCCTACGCGAAAAAGGATAATTTTCCAGGTCTGGACGACCGCGGTCGCGGTCAACCGCGGACTCTGGGTGCGGTCTTTACCCAGTGTACTGCCTCCGTCCGCGTCCAGGTCGTGGTCGCGATTGCAACCGCATTTTTCACCCTGTTCTATTTACAATTTGGTAAAACGTAAAACATTACAGTTGTAGCCCCTTGAGTTAGATTTCCAACTATATATTATATAGCCCAAATGGAGTTCGGAGAAAAGAGTTATATCCATTTTACTAGATAGTGCATAATATGCCTACTCGATTCTTCGTTCGTTCTTAACTATCAAATTTGATCCTCGAACACGATCCCGGCTTAATTTATTGGGATTTTACTTAGACTTCAAATATCCAAATCACTTGAATTTATTCCCTAACATCTACATAGCTCGGAATCACTCTTACAAGGCATAAAACACATAATTAGTGTAAAACACTAGCGATTAAAGCTCAAACTCAATTAAAGTGAAGTAAATTAGAGTGTAATAAGTGACTAAAATACGCAATTATAGTCTATCATCAGTGGCCATGCATTGGAATACATCCTTCATGCCTTCACAGGTCGCCCGCCTGCAATACAGGTTTAGCAATATTTCAACATTCTTTACCATCCCATAACTATGCCCGTTGACTGGAAAGCCTATGCAACAATAATGACTTATCCTACAACGACCTTCCTCTCTCCATCCTTACTCCTTTTATTCTTTAGAATATTTTGAAAACTCGTAACCATAATCTTTTCAATTACACAAACCTACATGTCTCTACCTATTCAATTACTTTTTAAACCTCTGAATACCTATACCTGGGACATACTCTACCATATTTTTTTAGCCAGGAAGACTATCCTTGTTCGTTGGCACCCACCACCTCAAGGTTATACAAACTTAACATCAATGAGGTTGCTGACGCCCACACCAATGCTGGCGGCCTATGTGGGGTTTTCGTAATTGCCATGGCCATTGGGTCCTTGGTTACTCTAAACCACTATATCGAACAACTTCCCTACTTGCAGAAATTCAAGCCCTATATCATGGATTACAATTAGCAATTACCTATCATCTATTTCCCATCTTGGTGGAAAAAGATTCACAGGTATTACTTTCCCTCCTAATAACAGGAAATTCCAAATACTCACATATATTGAATGCATTCAGGTTAATGATCATTGAACTTGGTCAACCAGATGTCCAACACACGTTTAGAGAGGGAAACACAGTGGCAGACGCAATGGCTGACGCATTTGGAAAAGACAAGCTGTTGGCCAAAGTGAAGTTTGTTCTGATAATTGACGAAGGAACTCAAGTATGAACCAGATCCATACACAGTGTACATAGACACAAAAACATTCAAACATAAGGGATGCACGTGAAGGAGATAAACATAAGTTGTTATATCTGATATCTCCTAATCGAAAAGGTTGCATAAATGCTAAGGAGAATGACTCCTTACTAGAAGAGAACTTTATCCAAGATAAGGGAGGAGTTAGAAGTTGAAGATAACTAGAATTATTCCACCAAGGAAGAGTATAACATTGAAACTCTAGTTATTTCCTATTCTACGAACACTATACGTTACAGGATGTTCTCACTTTACATGTACGCACAAAAGCTGAAGTTAAACGTGAGTTGAGGGCAAAATAGCAAGGCATTTTGCAAGCAATTCTTGTATGATTCAAGTGTGCGAACCTTAGGCTACATGAACCAGATAGAAAAATCAGTTCTAAGTGTCTAGCTTTTATTCTAGCTTCATTGTAGAGGTGTTTCCAAATTGTACCTTTCAGCTTTACCTAGAAGAAATTGTATTAGGTACTCTCACTATTCAAGTTAGATTTAACTTGAAGTTGTCGCAACAGTTAGAGGTTGGTTTCCACAACGGCATTAGAGGTAATCCTTAGTTTTACAAAGTGTTTTGTAAATGCTATTTTGGCTTATTGATTTAGTGAAGTGTTGGGGATAATCCTACTGAGTAGTAGGTCGTGATTTTTTTACCTTTTGAGCTGGGTGTTCTCCACGTAAAAATACTTATGTTCTTTATTTTCCGCATTTATTATTTCTGCAATAGCAGTATAAGGAACACATAGAAGAACCGTATCCTTCTATAATTTGTGCACGCGAAAATTGGACACCACACAAATCACCCCCCTCCCTCCATGTGTGACATTGAAGTATAAAACATCAATTGGTATCAAAGCAGGTTATCCTTGAAGAGGCTTACACCTTAGGAGAATATCAACATGAGTGCACCACCTGAAAATTGGAAAGGGCAATCCACTGCTAGGACACCACTCTTTAATGGCCAGTACTACACCTGGGGGGAAAACATGATGAGAGATTACATTATAGTAGAGGACTATGAGCTATGGGACATTTTCACCGATGGTCCACTAGCTACCTTGAAGATAAATGATGATGGAGAAGAGGTTTCAAAGACAAAAGCAAATTGCACTGCTGAGGACTTGAAGAAATGGGAGAAGAAATTATAATTCCAAGAAATGGTTTGTTTGTGGACTTGGTCTAGATGAGTATAGCAGAATCCAAAGATGTATCACTGCTAAGAAAATTTGATACACATTTCAAGTGGCTCATGAAGGAAAACCTTAGTTGAAGACATCCAGAGGAAGTCTCCTCTCTATTGTATTCTCAATATGAGAACTTTGCTATGAAGGAAGGAGAAACCATTCAAGAGATGTACATAAGGTTCACTACATTGACAAATGAGCTAAAGTATCTTGGAAGGATTATTCCAGAAGAAGATAAAGTCGAGAAGATAATGACTAGGGTTCTTCCTATCACTTGGGAGAGCAAAATCACTGCCATTCAAGAATCAAAGAATATTTCCACTTTTCCGCTGGATGAATTAATTGGAACTCTTACTGCCTATGAACTTAGGAGACTAACCATGAAAATAGATGTACCTAAGAAGGAAAGGAGCTTGGCACTCAGAATCACTGAAGGTTTTGATCTTGAAGATGATGAAATGGATATGATCATCAAGGACTTTAAGAAGTACCTGAGAAGAGGAAAAGGTTCCTCAAGAAGTGGAAACTATAGCAAGTCAAAATCTCATGAGAAGCAAACCAATAATGGCTACTACAAGTGTGGAAATACTTATCACCACATCAAGAATTATCCTCAATGGGAAATTGAATGGAAGAAGGAAAGAGCTGAACGAAAGAACAAGAAGAAGGAACATGTTTAACCCAAGAAAATCAACAACAAAGGATCAACCGAGGCTATGGTCGGTGCTTGGGGAGAAAGCTCAGATGATGATGATGAGGATGAACAAGCACTTATGTCCATTGGAGAATTTGATGAAGAAACTGAGATAAGTGTAATTCATCTCAAAGAAAATATTAAATTTTTGTCTAAAGAAAGGTTTCTATGTTACTTCTAGAACTAATTAATGAATCTGAGGATGTAAATTATGAAAAAGAATAGTTGTCTAAAGAATGTGTGATTTTGAAGTCTAAGTGCAAAAACCTGGAACTTAGGGTTAGTGAAACTGTAAGTGAAAATATTGTATTGAAGAACCAGGTTCATGCATTTGACTCAACTGTCGTAGAACTTAGATCTAAAAATCTAAAACTAAAATTAGGAACAGGTAAAAAGACAACTGATCAAACATAACCCACTCTAGAAGAAAATGTAGGAAAAATGAAAAATGAGTTGTATCAAAGGGATGAGCAGGTAAGAATCCTAAAGGAGGATCTAAAAAAGGTCAAGCATAAGCTAAACAGAACTTGTAAATGGAACAGGTCCTCCGATGTACTTTCATGGATACAAGAACACCATAGTAGCAACAGAAGAGGTCTTGGCTTTGGGAACCTAGCACCTAAATGGGATCCCAAAAGAAAGTACCTCACTCTTCTTGAGAACAAGATTTTCACACACTGTGGTAAAACAAGTCATTATAAAAGTGAATGCACTGCAAAAGAAAAGGCAAGTCAAAAGAACAAGGAATTTGTTCAAGGGAAGAATAGGCTACCAAGTTGGGATAAAAAGAATTTGATTCATCCTTTTGCCTATAGAAAGGGACCCAAACTAGTTTGGGTTCCTAAGACTAATCACTGATTTCCTTTTTCAGGTCCAAGTGAAGGGGAGTAGCCAAATATGGTACATGGATAGTGCCTTCTCAAAACACATGACAAGGAAACAAGAACTAGTTCCTTTCACTTGAGGACCTTAAAGGAGGTAATGTCTCCTTTGGAAATAGGAAGAAAGGTGAGATCATTAGGGTTGGAAAGGTAGGTAAGACTGGTTCTCACTCTATTGAGAATGTCTACTTGATATATGGACTAAATTACAATCTAATAAGTGGATCACAATTGTGTGATAGAGGTAACATGGTAGCATTTACCTCTAAAAAATGCTTTGTTATTAATCTTACCACTGACAAGATAGTTTTGCGAGGAAAAATAGTGAACAACATATATGTTGTAGATCTATCTACACTTTTAGAAAAGTGAACTCACTTGCTTAAGTGTGTTGGATAATAATCCCCTCTTTTGGCACAAGAGACTTGGACATGCCAGTCTAAGTCAACTCAACAAACTAGTCTTCAAGGACTCGGTGATAGGGCTGCCTAACATTAAGTTCAAGGAAGATAAATTTTGTGAGGCTTGTGCAAGGGGGAAGTAGGTAAGATCCTCTTTTAAAAGCAACAAAGTGGTAAGCACCACCAGGATGATGGAACTGGTCCATATGGATCTTGTGGACCAATGAGAACATTAAGCAGAGGTGGTAAGAGATATGTGATGGTGCTTGTTGATTATTACTCTAGGTTTACTTGGACATTATTTTTAACATCTAAAGATGAAGTATTTGACATGTTCACTTCTTTTATTAGAAAACCTCATAAACAACTAGGTAATCAACTTGCATCAATTAGGTCTGATCATGGTACTGAATTTGAGAATGCTAAATTTGCTGAATTTTGTGATGAGCATGACAAAGATCATAATTTTTCTTCTCCTAGGAATCCACAACAAAATGGGGTAGTTGAAAGAAAGAATAGGACACTGGAAGAAATGGCTAGGACTATGCTTCTTTCTAGTAAACTGCCCCATAGTTTCTGGGCAGAAGCTATGAACACTACATGTTATATCATAAATAGGTGCATGACTAGACCTCTGGTAGAGAAGACTCCCTATGAGTTACTTAAAGGGAGAAAACCAAACATATCCCATCTTTGGGCATTTGGATGCAAGTGCTTTATGCACAATAATGGTAAAGACTCCCTAGGTAAGTTTGATACCATAAGTGATGAGGGAGTATTCTTGGGATATTCTTCACATAGTAAAGCTTATAATATTTATAATAAAAGAACTATGTGTGTAGGAAAAGATGTACATGTGGTTTTTTATGAAACTAACTTTCTTTCTAAGAGGCGGGAACATGATGATGAAACAATTGAGCTGGTAAGAAACTCAAATGAAACCACAGCCCAGACTGAAGTTGCACCACAGGAAGGAACATGTAATGGAACAGGTCCTTCCACCCAGGTAACATGATAGGGGGAACTGATCCTCAAGCCTTGAGAGAACTTGTCCATGAACATGTTCCTCAGCAACAAAATATTGAAGGAACATCTAGAGGAAACCAACTGGTTATGAATTTGTACAAGTATAAAAGTTCTCATCCCATTGAGATCATAATTACTGATCCAACCTCTGGAATTAAAACCAGATCTTCTTTGAAGAATCTTTGCGCTTTTAATGCTTTTTTATCTTTTATTGAATCTAAAAATGTTGCTGAGGCTTTGCAGGATGCAGACTGGGGAATGCAATGCAGATGAACTCAACCAATTTGAGAGAAGTCAAGTTTGGCATCTGGTACCAAGACCCAAGGATAGATAAGTAATTGGTACAAAATGGGTCTTCAAAAAAAAACTTGACGAAGATGGAACAATTACAAGGAACAAGGCAAGATTGGTAGTTTAAGGATATATTCAAGAGGAGGGCATAGACTATGATGAGACCTTTGCTCCAGTTGCAATATTGAAAGAAATTAGACTACTTATATCCGTTGCTGCTTACATGGAATTCACTCTCTATCGGATGGATGTCAAGAGTTCCTTCCTCAATGACTATCTTAAGGAAGAAGTGTTTGTCAAGCAACCTCCTGGTTTTGAAAGCAAGGAATGTCCTAATCATGTGTTCAAGCTTGACAAGACACTTTATAGGGTCAAGCAGGTTCCAAGAGCACGGTATGAAAGATTATCAAAATTCCTGCTAGAGCATGACTACAAGAGAGGTAAAATTGACAATACTTTATTCTTGAAAGAGAAAGGTAAAGATCTCCTGGTAGTTCATGTGAGCACGTAATTTTTGCCCTGCGAAAACATTCACACAAAATCCACAAAAATAAAATTTTCTAACTGTTTGTGAATTTATAGAATATTAGAAATTCTTCTTTAATTGTTTGTTTGCATTTAGCTGCATTTTGTGAATATTTAATATTTTAAAATTATGAAAAAATACCATAAATATGTTCAAATCTTCACGGCATAAAATTTTAATTTTTTATTTGCATTTAGGATTTAATTACGTTAATTAGTTGCATTGATAAATGAAAATCACAAAATAGCTTAGTCATTTTACATTTTAGTTTTTTGGCTTAATTTTATTTTATTAATTCATATTGTTAAGGTAATTAATTAGTTAATTAATAGATAAATTAGTAAAAGGATTAATTTTATAATTTGAGTTCTAAGTGCTATTTGAGTTTAAAGTGGCCAAGTTTGCAAACTTAAAGGGGGGAAAGAAAGGGGTTGTGTAGGTCTTATTTTAAGATTGGGCCAACCTAAGTGGCCCAATACCTTTTTAATTCAAGCTTGTCCATCCCAAACCCCTTTAAATTCGGTCTGGATTCCCCCCACAAACCAAACGACCACGTTTTCCCTCCCCTAATCCCGGTCGTTCGTTTAATGTCCATCAGACGGCTGGGAACTAATCTTCCCATTCTCATAAAACTGTCCTAAGACCCCCCTAACCCCATAACTTCCCCCATTCTCTTCATCTCCTTCAAATTTCCAAATCCTAGCCGCCGCCATACCCCCGAACCCCCACCGGCGGCCGCCACCTTTAACATTACCAAAAAACCCCAGATTCTCACCCTACAATCCCCATCCTCCTCTCATCATCAACATACCATTAATCTCCCCAAAACTCCCACCAAATTCAATTTCGGATCTAAAAAAAAAAGGAAACCCTATTTTTATTTTTATTTTTTATCTTTGTTGAGTTTCAAGACTCGATTTGACCCGAAATTTACGCTAGTCTATTATTCTCAGCGAGAAAAATCAATTAGTGTCATTTTTGATTCATTTGGGAGATGTTCGGCTTCAATGGGATTATGTGGAGCTCTTATCGATTTTTCTTGTTAAAAATCAGTAGGTATTCATGTTTTCCTTTCACTTTAGCCATTTTTTTTTTATTATGTGCTTTTCTGTTAAAACCATGCTTTAGGATTCAATAAATGTTGTGATTTATGTATTTGCATGATGTATTTAGTAGTCTAATCGCATGTTAATTAGGTTTAATTGCATAGTTTGAATTAAGTTTAATCAAAATTTTCTTTCTTTCTTTCTTGGTTAAATGGTTTGATTTCTTACACCACTGATTTATCTTTTTTCAGTCCGTTGATTTTGTTGGTATGGTTGTTTTGTGATTACTGATGTGTGGCTAGAATTCATGATTTAAAACGTTATATGCCGTACATTTTATGAGCGTTAATGATAAAAATACACTTTTTATGTGCCTAATTGGGTTTATTTGATGTGTAGGTGAATTGAAAACAGAAGCCGAGTTGAATGGAAGCATAAACGTCAAAAATACGCTCAAGAGTCGAAAAGAGTGACCCGGGCTATAGTTGGGCATTTTGGCCCAAAAGCCAGGCCTACCCTGGCGTTAGTGGGGTGTTTGGCTCTTAAAGCCAGGGTAAGCTTGGCGTTAGTGGAGCGTTAGAGCCCAAAAGCCAGGCCTGCCCTGGCGATAAGGGGGAGTTTGGGGCGTAACGCCTGGGTTCCTGTCCGGTCAATTTCGAGTTTTGAAGATTTAAAGTGTTTCCCGGTTGGAATAGGAGTCCCTTCACGTTTAGGGAGTATCCCAAACATATAATAGAATCAAGAACCTAACTTGAAAGGGGGAGGAGGCCATTAGAGTAAAGAACAACGTGTGAATTACTACTTAGTGAAGAAAACATTGATTTTCATAGCTTTTAATTATTATTTTGTAGTTCAATTATGCAAGTTAGTTTAGAATTGGTTCTGACGAATATGAGTAGCTAAGTTTCTTAATCTAGGGTTTTGGTGGAACCCGTTGGGGAATAAACTTATGATGATATTAATATAGTTTGGTTGATTGTTCATCTCTATTTGTTCAACTACGTTCTTGTTGTAGTTAATTGAATGGCCATCAATTAGCTGTGCCTATTTAGTATGTATCTACTTGAGAGAGAGTGCATATTTAGGTAATTGTTTGAACAACACCACTCCCAGAGTATAGACGAAAGTCATAACCGAGGGTTTAGAAGTTGGATTAGAAATAGCGGTGCAATCTAAAGTGAACCGTAATGCAATCTAGCTAGCGTAACTTAAGAGAGTGTGTCTACTAAATTATCATAATTACTTGAGAGAGATTTATGGTAGATAGAGTGTTCATGATTGATAGAGATAATTAATCGAGTTATATGAAATATCTGAAAAGTAAGTTCACCAATGGGGGAAACCATCGCCTTAGACCTTTATCATAATTGTTTACAACAAATTGTTAGTAATTGTTAGTTTATTATCATTGTCAGTAGAATTAGTAAACATCACCAATTTACATTCAAAAAAAAGTCTTAAGAGAATTGACGGAGTATCAGTTGTGTATTCTAAAGACTTGGTTGATACGTGAAGTCCCTGTGGGATCAACTCTGGGCTTAATACCCCAGGTTATAATTGCAACGCCCGCTTAGTATTTTATTAGACATAGTTGAGCGTGATCAAATTCTGGTGCCGTTGCCGGGGACTTAACAGTGTTATCAATTGAGTTGGAAGAAATACAAAATTCTGAAATATAGTCAATCTTCTTCAAATTTTCATTTATACATTGAAAGTTTAACATTTGCTAACTTGGTGGTACAAGTGCATGCCTAGAAACTCATTGAGAACAGGTGAAGTAGGTGAAGCCTTATCAGACCTCGAGAAAGTTTTCAAGGCCCTAAATCGGACCAACCGGAAAAGCAAACAGCAACCACCAATTGAACAAATCGAACCCGACATGGAAGATCCAAACAATAGGAACAATAATGGGGATGGTGTGGTAGACCCAGTCGCTCAAATAGGGGCAGAGGCTCCTTTATATGACTGGGCACAAACCACAGCTGAGAATTTGGCCACTGCGATACTAGTCCCTCAGATACAGGCTGAGTCCTTCTAGATAACAAATAATATGTTGCACTTATTGCAAAACAAGGGACTATTCTCAGGGTCATACATCGAAGACCCCCAACAGCATTTGAAAAACTTCCTGTCAATTTGCAAAACACAGAGGCAGCCAAATGTCACCCAGCAGGCAATAAAACTGTTGTTGTTTCCATTCTTAGTGACTGGAGCTGCACAGACGTGGCTAAACTCACTCCCATCAATTCCATTACCACATGGGAGGAGTTAGTTAAGCAATTCGTGAACAAGTTTCATCTACCTAACAAGACTGCCCAACAAATTGATGAAATCTTGAGCTTCAGACAGAAATCAGTTGAAACATTGCAAGAGACATGGGAACGATTTAAGGGGATGTTGGGGCAGATGTTGGGGCAGCATTTTTATATGGGTTTGTCTGATACTGTTAAGTCAAATGTTGATGCTTCAGCTGGTGGAGCATTCGTGAGCAAAACGTGGAGAGAAAGTCAGATCTTACTTGATAAAATGGCATAGAATTCAGGATGGACAACAAGGAATGCACCTATTACGCTTATAGTTCACTCAGTGCCATTCGATCCATCTAATACTATTGCAGAGAACGTGGCCACCTTGATAACACATATGAGTATACTTACTAAGAAGGTGGAGGAATCAGGACAAAAACATCAGGTACACATCGTAGACCAGTCAATGGGGGATTATGCACATCTTGCATTAGTCAACCACTTGGTAATCACTGGAATGCAGAATGTCATCACCCTCCTTATCCAGAAAATATTAATTATGTGTCAAATTATGAACGCCATAGACAAGGGGGGCAGAACTGGGGTCAACAAGTACAACCATATAAACCGCCTCACCAACAACAGAATAGTGGAAATATGGGTGTCATGAGACCGCCAGCTCCATTCCCTCAGAGGCTGGCTAAATACCAAAAGGATGAACAGTACAAGAAGTTCTTAGACATGCTAAAGCAAATACAGGTAAATATCCCATTGATTGATGCGTTGAAATAAATGCCTGGGTATGCTAAGATGATGAAGGACTTGATGTCTAGAAAATTTGATTTCCAAGATCTGGCTACTGTCACCCTTACTCAGACTTGTAGTGCGGTGGTGACGCATCCTATTGCTGAAAAGTTGTCTGACCCAGGGAGTTTTACAATTCCTTGTACCATAGGCAACTTGACTTTCACCAAAGCTCTATGTGACTTGGGGGCCAGCATTAATCTGATGCCGCTGGCCATATATAAAAGACTGGGGATTGGTAGAGCCAGACCAACTTCAATGTTATTGCAGTTAGCTGACAAGACGGTAAAGAGACCGTCAAGCATTCTGGACGATGTATTGGTGCAAGTGGGGAAGTTTGTATTCCCTGCTGATTTTATGATATTAGACTGCAAAGTGGATGAGGAAATTCCCATAATCTTGGGAAGGCTATTCTTGGCCACAGGCAGAGCCCTTATCGATTGTGAGACTGGTGAACTTAAGATGAGGCTCAATGATGAAGAAATCACTTTCAACGTGCAGAAGTCTATGAGGCGACCTAGTGAGTTCGCCAACTTCTCTCTTATTGATGCTGTGAATGATCCCAGGAAAAGATGATGCATCCCTGACTGTGGGGGACCCTTTGACTAAATGTTTAATGAATCTAGATAATATGAACGGTGAAGAACTGGCAGATTGGGTGTTAGCACTTGATGAAAAAGGGGTATGGCCAAAGGCTCTCGAGTTTGAGTCACTATTCGTAGAGGAAAGAGAGAACCCACCGGCCAGGCCATCTATTGAAGAACCACCCAGGTTGGAACTGAAATCAGAGGATGCTGATGTGGTAGAAAAGATACTAGAGTTAACCAAGGACATCGATGATACATACTTTGTTGAATCTAGTGTCATTATTGTTGAGGATGTTGGTACACACTCCAACCATTTTTTCACATTGTGTTTGGATGATGATATGCAAATAGAGTTATCCGAACCACCTGAGGAATTGAGGGATAAAGAACAAGAGGCATACATTCTAGAATTCTTCTTGCCAAAAAGTAGGAGTACACATTTCGTCGAAAGGCCAAGAAGCGCAGATTACTATATTATTTTATTGGGCCAGGAAGATTCGTTCCACCACCCCAGGAGCATGATGATAGGGCAGAATCAAAAATTGGGGTCCAATTCATAAGTTCAAAGTGGAGGCATAAAGGGATTAAAGCATTTGCTCGAAGGAGCATGAAAGCGAGATTAATGGAACCAATGTCGACGCTATTGGAGCAGGGAGTTTCTTACACCTTACTTTTATTTCTTGTTTTGTCTATATGTGATGCACTGAGGACATTGCATGATTTAAGTGTGGGTGTGGTACATATTTGTTGTGATTTGTTGTGTGCGTTCTTGTTAGTAGTTTTAGTTTTTCTTGTTTGTAAGTTTTTCTTTAAAGTAGAACAAAGCAGAAAAAAAAATAATAATAATTTTTATTAATTAGAAATATGTGGACTCTTCCTCACGATGGATCTCCTAGACAGTTTTCTTGAGGGAAGTGAGTCTAAAAGAAAAACACCAAAAAGATTTCTTTGTTTTAGGTAGTGTAGTAATTCACCCTTGATTTTTCTTTGGACCACGGTTCTTTTCCAAGGGTTTTTAATTGAACCGGGTGTAGGTAGTTTTTAATTTTTAGGAGTACTAACCACATGATTGAGGGCTTAATAGTAGCAATATCTCGAAACGTTGTGATGCCTTGAGAATAGTCAGTACTTTGGTTGTGACGCTTAGGCTCAATTTTTTGACTCCAGGATAAATACCTTAAATCGTGGATTCTTAAATTTGCTTAACTGTTTTGACTGGAGTGTCGTGATAGATCCAATCCTGAGTGAGTTATGTGCCATGTGTGTTTGAGGTTTGCATGTTATTCTGTGCGGTGCATTTGATGTCTAGAACTTGCCCCGTGTGTGTGCAAAGCGAAATAGAAGTTTTGTTCAGTCTTGGAAGTGATATAGGCATTTCTTTGTTGAGCCAACTATGTATAGTTTACCCATCTGATTGTTATGTATCATAGTTAACCCCGATGAGCCTATAATCCTTTTTCTTTGGCAACCACATTACAAGCCATACCCCTTTGTTTGAATTGATCATATATTTAAACCTTGTCACCCCTCGTAAGCACTGGAACTGTTATGAAATATGGAAAAATTAAAGTGTGGGGTGGTAGGTTGGTTTTTGAGGGGGATAATTGAAATAAGGAGAAATGTCCATTGTTTTGAAAAGTAAGAGTCACTTGAAAAATTAAAGTGTGGGGTGGTAGGTTGGTTTTTGAGGGGGATAATTGAAATAAGGAGAAATGTCCATTGTTTTGAAAAGTAAGAGTCACTTGAAAGAAAAAAAAAGAGAAAAAGAAGAAAAAAAAATAGAAAATAAATAGTTGTATTGTTGTGAAAGAAAAATATATATGTGGCAACTGTTAATGTAATTGTGCTTAAAGAAGTATGAGGTAATAACGTTGATGTGAAGGTGGAGTTGGTTTAATATAAGTTTGAGGTTGAAAGCTAAAGTATATGTATTAAAGTGCTTAGGAAGGTGTAGTCACTCTTATATCTAAATGTTCCTACCCGTCTCGCAGCCTACATTACAACCAAATAAAGTCCTACTTGATCCTAGACTGAATGAGCTCGATTAGCAGAGTAGTACGCTACGGGCAAGCCTATGGTGCATCTTTTGTGGCATATGAATATTATTTCTGAGAGTGAGTGAATTCTTTCTATCTTGAGTTCCTAAGCGTTCTTAAATTTTATTGTGTATGGACCTAGCTCTTTGATTTGGTGAGGGCACATGATTCATGAAGGAAAGGTAATGTTGTTGACCTCTAAGTTAGAGTAGTGAGTGGATTATGAATAAAGCATGGTATATGTGAGTCGACTATTGAGGCGAGGATGTCACAACTTTGTGCTTAAACTGTTTTAAATATTCTTGGTATAACGTGTTAAAGGGATTTGCTTAAAAATTTGTGTACATGAGTATATTTTGATTGCTCGAGGACGAGTAAAAGTTTAAGTGTGGGGTGTTGATGTGTGGCTAGAATTCATGCTTTAAAACGTTATATGCTGTACATTTTATGAGCGTTAATGATAAAAATACATTTTTTATGTGCCTAATTGGGTTTATTTGATGTGTAGGTGAATTGGAAACGGAAGCGGAGTTGAATGGAAGCATAAACGTCAAAAATACGCTCAAGAGCCGGAAAGGAGTGACCCGGGCTATGGCCGGGCGTTTTGGCCCAAAAGCCAGGCCTGCCCTGGCGTTAGTGGGGCGTTTGGCTCTTAAAGCCAGGGTAAGCCTGGCGTTAGTGGAGCATTAGAGCCCAAAAGCCAGGCCTGCCCTGGCGATAAGGGTGCGTTTGGGGCGTAACGCCTAGGTTCCTGTCCGGTCAATTCCGAGTTTTGAAGATTTTAATTGTTTACCGGTTGGAATAGGAGTCCCTTACACGTTTAGGGCTTATCCTAAACATATAAATAGACCCAAGAACCTAACTTGAAAGGGGGAGGAGGCCATTAGAGTGAACAACGTGTGAATTACTACTCAGTGAAGAAAACATTGATTTTCATAGCTTTTAATTATTATTTTGTAGTTCAATTATGCAAGTTATTTTAGAATTGGTTCTGATGAATATANCAACGGGGGAAACCATAGCCTTAGACCTTTATCATAATTGTTTACAACAAATTGTTAGTAATTGTTAGTTTATTATCATTGTCAGTAGAATTAGTAAACACCACCAATTTACATTCAAAAAAAAGTCTTAAGAGAATTGACGGAGTATCAGTTGTGTATTCTAAAGACTTGGTTGATACGTGAAGTCCCTGTGGGATCGACTCTGGGCTTAATATCCCGGGTTATAATTGCAACGCACGCTTAGTCTTTTATTAGACATAGTTGAGCGTGATCAAATACCAGAAACTGGAGGGGGGCTAAGGGATGAATATGGAAAATTAGGGAATATTAGGTAGTATATCGGAAACATCTAGATAAGGGACTCAAGTGCAATAAAATAAAAGAATTAGAGATAGTTTCAGAATTAAAAGATGCTGAAAAAACAGAAAAGGAGACAGTTGTTAGGAAAGGTACTAAAAATAGGATAGCTGTCCATTTTTGTTGAAAAAAAGATGTCTTATCTCCTAATTTTTAGCTGATAGAATCTTTTGCATTCCTCTCCCATTCCCTTCACAAGAGCACATTCACACTCTATAAAAGAGACCTCACACCCCTCACACACACACGTTAATTTTTCCTGCATTCTCACATGCAAATTCACTGATTCTCCATAGAAAAACAATCTGAAAGTTGACTTAAAAAAAGAGTTGGAAAGCCATTTTGAATTCCATTACACTGTTTTCGTAGTTCTTGAGTTCTCGTTGGATTTGGAGGAGATTTAAGGATGTTTTCTCTGTTTTGCTGCTGTTGAACTCACTATTCAGTAGTTGAGCTTTCATATTCTTCCTCCAACCTTTATTTGGTCACTAATTATTGTTCCTGTTGTTAGGTACGCCCAAACTACATCTGTAACTCTCCTTGAATGTGCAAATGAAGTTTTTAATTTGTTGATTCCATGACTATGCTTATTTTTCCGATTTCCTTGTATTTGTTTGCTATATATTCTTACATGTGTTCCTATGTTAGTATCAACTCTTTGTCTGTTTGATCATTAGCTAAAATTTTGATTAAAACCATTCGCAAACTAACTCAGCTGCTATTGATATTCATTTATCCTACTAAAGCATGCTAATAGTCAACATTTAAACCTCTCATGATGTTCTTAGTCATGTAATTATTGAGCTCATGAGGATTTGTACTAAATCTGTTGTTAGTGATGTACTTAACGTGAAAGAATGGAGGTTTGGAAAGCATGAGGAATTGCAGGCCAGAGTTTGGAGTTTATGTGTTGAAATACAGTTTTAATTCCAGAAAATAAAATTTTGTGTATGGAAGTGATTTTTATTGTAAACAAATTTGAGTTATGATTGTAAGTATTGTGTATTAAGCTGTGCATATATTTTGGCCCAAATTCAGGCATGTTAGAAGCCTGCCCTATCATGTGTACATGAAGCCCTTCCAGAAGTTTGGGTTGTTCTGGGTCTGTTAATTAGACTGACGGGACTACCTGCCTAGTTTGGGATTAAAATTGATCCCATACTCCCTAATTTAAGGCCTTACATTAGGCCCACGAATGCTTACAACATACATAATTGAATGATTCCTCTTAAAACATCAATTGACTGGTAAAGTTAGCAAATCTCACGTATGCCAATTCCCAGTTCAGTTTCTTAACTATTTGACCTTTTCCATTAATTTACGATTTACTACTCCATGATGTAAAGTATCTGTTTAAGCCACAGGTTAGTTCGTAGTCCAAAATGGCAATCGAATTTATTTGTGTTTTCTTCTCAAATATTCAATCCTTATAAATCTTTGGCCTTCACATTAATCTCAAACATAGGAAATGAACAACTCAGAACATTCGTAGTTTTGCTTTAGACATGATTAATAAATCATTATGTCCATGGGTACGGTTCCCGTGGCATGATCAAGGTACGTAAATCTCAATTCGGGTATGTATTTCATGTGGCCCGACAATAACTTTGAATAATAATAAAAACCAACATGTTGTAAACCGCGGGTGCGTTTCATGTGGCGCGATTCGTAATGAGTACAAAAATAAACGAGTGCGCGACATCGCGACTTGTTCAAATAAACCCCCATAAATACCAAAAGTGGTTAATAGATACTAAAAGCGGCTAAAAGGTAAAAATGCACAATAGGTCTAAAACAGGTAATAAATTAGGTAATTAGACCAATTATTAATAGTTAAGAGATCGTGCTAAAACCACGGAACTCGGGAGTGCCTCACACCTTCTCCCGTGTTAACAGAATTCCTTACCCGGTCTTCTGTGTCGTGGACCAAAAAAATATAGAGTCAATTTCCTCGATTTTGGATTTAAAATAAACCGGTGACTTGGGACGCCATAAATTATTCCAAGTGGCGACTCTGAAACAAATAAATAATCCAATTTCGAATTATGTCACTTCAATTGGAAAAATTCTCTATCTCCTCGGGAAAAAGGAGGTGTGACAGATCAGATATATGTTGATGATATTATCTTTGGAGAAACTACTGATAAGTTAAGTAAAGAATTTGCTAACTTATGGGGAGTGAATTTGAAATGAGTATGATGAGTGGACTTAATTTCTTTTTAGGCTTACAAATTAAATAAAATTCAAATGGAACTATGATATATCCATCAGCAGAAGTATGTGAAAGAGTTGCTTAAAGGTTTAAAATGAAAGATTCCAAAGAAATTGATACTCTTATAGCAACAATCACAAAATTGGATGTAGATGAATCTGGTTCATCTGTTGATCAGAAGTGGTATAGGGGAATGGTTGTCTCTTTGTTATACCTCATTTCTAGCAGACCTAGCATTGTTTTCAGTGTAGGCCTTTGTGTTAGATTTTAGAAAAATCCGAAGGAGTCTCACTTGATTGTTGTCAAGAGGATCTTGAGATACCTAAAATGCACTACTGCCCTTTGTCTATGGTATCCAAAAGGTAGTAATTTCAATTTAGTGGGATATGCTGATGTTTATTATGTAGGTTTTCTTGTGGATAGAAAGAGCACCTCATGTATGGCACACTTTCTTGGCTCATGTCTTGTATCTTGGGCCACCAAAAAGCATCATTCCTTGGCCTTATCTACTGCTGAAGCTAAGTATGTTGTTGATGCCTCATGTTGTGCTCAATTGCTGTGAATCAAACAATAATTAATGAACTTTGGTATTGATGTAGGTTATATCCCTATATTTTTTTATAACACCAGTGCAATTAGTATGACCAAAAACTCGGTTCATTACAAAAGGACTAAACACATAGATGTGAGGCATCACTTTTTGAGGGACAACTATGAAAAAGCGTTTGATCACTGTGAAATTTTATGCTACTAACAAGCAAATAGCTGACATCTTCACAAAAGCACTAAGTAGATATCACTTTGAAAGGAACAGTTAGAACTAGGGATGATTAAGATCACCTAAAAGGACCAGTTCAAATTTAAAAAAAAAACGTTTAAAAAAAATAATTTTTTGGTTAGAAATTTTTTAAATTTTGTACATAATTAGATTAGATTTTGCTCAGTTTCATACTTTCATCAGTATATTCTTGTGCCATGTGCTAAAATGTCTCATTAATCTCTAATGATATTATCTCTATTTTCTTGGAAAAATCAGACTTACACAAGATATTTCTCAGTGAAGAACCTGGTTCATCAAGATTACTTGGTACATACTCTCCACTCAGCATATTTTGGAATATTTATATTTGGATTATGATCATGAGGAGAGTCTCATTTAATCCCAAGCTCGTTTGAACTTATCTGTTATGAAATGAACCAGTTTCATTCAAACAGAGTCCAAAACTGCAATACATGCCAGGATTCTAGGGGCAGTCTTCAACGTCTTTTCAAATTAACTTCCAATTTGATTAGACTTCTGAAAAGGTTGTCGTTACCCAATTGATCAAACTCCTCTTTAAATTTATTAGGCCTTAGTTGTTTCTTCACTTAATTTTCAAGCCATCAAAAATTCTCTCTATCTTCTCTCATCTTTCAACCACACACAAACTCATCTTCTCTCATTCCCAAACACAGAAATGGCAAACCTTTCTGAGAATCCCTCACCACCACCTAAGGAAATCACACCCACACCATCTATCACACCTTCAACCATTCCCACCTCTAAGAAAAGTAGAGTCAAGATGCTTGCTCGCAAGGTTGTTGTTGGAGGAGAACAAATCAAGAAAATTAATGAAAAATTGAAAGCAAGTTGAGAAGAAGAACCCCATAAATCTGATGAATCATTCAAATCTGCTACTGGAGGGGGGGGGGGTATTATTTCTTTTGAAATATAGAAGGGAACATGTTTCCCAAATATTATTACTGAATCATCTCTGACATTGCTGCGAATTTGGAGAATATGTTTATTCTAGTAGGAACTGTGGCTGGGGTTGAGACTACTAAGTCTGGGAGAATAGGTGGTAAAGATAAAAAGAGAAAAGAAAAATAGAGTGAGGTTGCTCAAGTTGTTGTGAGGGGTATGGGAAAAGGAGTGGCTGAAGCTTTATCCACTCATGCTAGTTTGATTGAAGAAACATGAGCAATGGTAGTGTGGAGCGAGGAATCTGCTAGGGAAGAAGAAAGTGTGAAATAAAAAGAGAGAAGTGGGTCTGGAGAAGCTTCTAAGAGGTTGGTTCAATTAGTGAAGGATGTTCAACAACCTAATCCATCTGAGCAGGAAACCCCCGCTGACCTACTGAAAAAGGTGTCTGACAGTTACAATCCTAAAAAGAAACTGAGTTCAGAAGTTAAAGTCCCTGGTACTGCCAGGGCAAACGAGAAGAAAAGGCTGCCTCTTCTATCCCTGTAGAGATTCCTCCTACAAGAGGAAGAGCTACGAGGAGTCAGAAGAAGCAGAGTGGGGCTGAATTGGAAAAAGCCCTAGAAGAAAGTAAGAGAAAAAATGCCGCTAAGGGAAAGAAGAAGGTGGTTGAGCCTGTTGAGGCAGTTGAGATTGATGAGATGGACCTATTCTTCGAGATAAAGAGGAGGCGAACAAAATGGAGGTTGTGACTCCAAAGGCAAAAAAGTCAATACTTCCACAAATATGTCTATTTCAAAAACAAAGTTCGCGGAGCCCTCTACTTTGGCGAAAAGAACCAGGTCTGCATTTAAATCTAGAAAAGTGAAAATAGAGGAGGAAGAAGAATGGAATGGAGAAGAAGAAGAATATGATGCTGAGAAGGACAAGGTGGTTAAGTTTGTGAAGAGAACCATATTGAAAGGTAGACTCCTCAGGGACTTGGAGGAGGAATGTATGTTGATGCTGCTAGGGAAGTGACAATTGCAGGGTTGGAAGGACATGGTTCTTCAGATGGATGGAAAGCTTGCTAGAATTGAGATTGTGGAGTTCATGGAAAATTGTGAGGTAAAAAATGGTAGGGTTACCAGTGTGGTAAAGGGGGTGACAGTGAGTTTTAATGATAAAGAACTAGGAGAGATCTTAGGTGTACCTGCTGAAGGTACAATGATTACAAGAAGCTCAAATGGCCAAGTCTAGAGAATCTCCCTACCTCCATTGCCATTACAAGAAAGTTTGGTGACAATGAAGAAGATCTTGAGTCCAAGGATATATACAAAAGTGAGATGAAGCCACCCCACAAAGTGTTGTTCGAATTTGTTAACAAAGTTGTGTTGCCTAGGCAGGAAAGGAGGCACATTGCTACATTCATGGTCCTGGTCCTTATGGAATGTTTGGAAAGTGGAAGGCAAATCAATTGGCATGGACTTATCATCCAGCTTCTTGATAGGGTTCTGACTGGTACCAAAACTCATGCCATACATTGTGATTTTATTCTCATGGTTGTACCTGCACACTTTAAGGTACCCATCAAGAAATGGGAAGTTGGTACAAGCAAGGATTACTTTGAGGCAAACACTCTAACTGCTTGTGACTATAAAGTCCACACCACTCCTAAAGAACCTGATTCATCCAAAAAGGTGCATGTGAACCACAAAGTGCGACCTTTGGTGCAAGAAAGGGGGTCTAAGGATGATAAAATTTAAAGGTTGAAGAAGAGGTTAGCAGAAGCAGAGATTGAGAGACATGCTCTCAGAGCTGAGCTGGCAAAGGAGAAGGAGAAGAACGATGGCATTTTTCATGATATGCTGAAACTGCTTCAAGCCAAGAACCAAGAATCTGGTCCTTCCCAGCCTTAAGACTTCCTAGCCTAGTTAAACCAGCCAGTGACCCGGATGTGATTTTTTTTTGTTTTGCTCATGATCCAGTATTTTTATTTCTCTTTATGCTTTGTGGATGACTAAGTACCAATGATAATCAACTATTTTTGTGCTCTAATTATTTGTTGATGCTTCTTAGAAGGCTAATATCATTAGATTGATAAATGATGCTTGACTCCATGATTGCATTTGAAGGATCACTAGTGGCCATGGATAATTTCTATTAAAATCTGGTTATCTAACATAACTATGAAATTTTTTGATAATGCCAAAAGAGGAAAAATAGGTTGTGCTTTTAATTTTGCTGTGATTTTTATAACCTTATGAACCTCGTCCTTGATGATTAATGAATTCAAAAATAAAAAGTGTTCTGACTTTGTGTTGATGTTAAGCTGAGTTGAAACAGGGCTTATACTTATGAAAAGCACAGAGTTTGTCATCATCAAAAATGGGGAATTTGTTGGCCAAGTGAAGTTTGTTCTGATGATTGACAAAGGAACTCAAGCACGAACCAGGTCCATACACAGTGTGCACACACATGCAGATTCGAGCATAAGGGATGCACGCGAAGGAGAATAAACTTAAGTTGTTATATCTGATATCTCCTGATCGAAAAGGTTGCATAAATGCTAAGGAGAAGGACTCGTTACTCGAAGAGAACTTTATCCAAGATAATGGAGGAGTTTGAAGTTGAAAATAACTAGAATTCTTCCACCAAGAAAGAGTATAACATTGAAACTCTAGTTATTTCCTATTCTACGAACACTGTAAATTACATGATGTTCTCACTTTACATTTACACACAAAAGCTAAAGTTAAACGTGAGTTGATGGCAAAATAGCAAGGCATTTTGCAATGAATTCTTGTGTGATTCAAGTGTGCGAACCTTAGGCTACATGAACCAGATAGAAAAATCAGTTCCAAGTGTCTATCTTTTATTCTAGCTTCATTGTAGTAGGTGTTTTCAAATTGTACCTTTCAGCTGTATCTAAAAGCAATTGTATTAGGTACTCTGACTATTCAAGTTAGATTTAAATTTGAAGTTGTCGCAACAGTTAGAGGTTGGTTGCCACAACGGCATTAGAGGTAATCCTTAGGTTTACAAAGTGTTTTTCCAAATGCTATTTTGGCTCAGTGATTTAGTGAAGTGTTGAGGATAATCCTACTGAGTAGTAGGTCGTAATTTTTCACCTTTTGAGCCGGGTGTTTTTCACTTAAAAATACTTGTGTTCTTTATTTTCCGCATTTATTATTTCCGCAATAGTAGTATAAGGAACACATAGAAGGACATAGAAGGACCAGGTCTTTCTGTAATCTGTGCACGCAAAAATTAGACACCACACAAATTATTCCCTCCCTCTCCCCCTATGTGTGGCATTGAAGTATAAAACATCACAAGCGCATCACACTACATCATGATGTTATGATTTTTGAGAGCCCTCCTCCCTTTAGTTTAATGCTATTACTTTCAGACTCTACAAGAACTGCAACTGCACGTTCAGTCTCCTCTATGTAACCGTCTTTTTTTCCTACTATAATATAATATAAGCGCTCGTTAATGCCCAAAAAAAAAGACGATGTGGTTCAAGATAGAGTTTAGTCTTTGATTCTTTGGAAAACCGTCTTATATCAAGCAAAGGTTTACCTATTTATTAATATCAAATAAATAAAATATTTGAAGGGAGTTGAGCTAGAACCGCACCCGGGCTAAGTTCAGCTGAGTTTGCTAGAGAAAAATGGTCTCTATCTAAGCCAAAATTGACACTTAAATGCTCATATCCACGATGTGACTATGTTTTTTGGAAGAAAATAAATTCATACAACTGATTCATTAAGAGGAAAATTTACATATTAATCAATAGTTTAAATTGAAAAATGAATTTTAATGTTACCTGACTATATAAATTAGAAACTAAATTAAACGCAAATTAATTAAACATAGTATATATAATCGAAACTAAAAGCCAAACAATTAAATAACCAACGGAACCAACTAGTATATACCAAAATAGATTCCCATCAATAATTGGAATTGCATATATACTAAATTTCTTAATCGCTTACATCACTAGAGGCTTTATGAGGTTCAATGTCAATTAAATTTTCATTACATCACATAAAGAAGAATTAGTACAATAATTATAATTTATAATCTTAGCATCTAACTAGGGGAAGATTCGTCATTAGCATCTTAGCTGTAGACAAAATTTATGTGAACTTTCAATTAAATGACAACACTAGCATCTTTTTTCATGCAAAAATGGTTCTGCTTCTCATTGTTGAATCCTTCATGATAGTGGAATCCATACAACAACAGCGACATAAGCAGTATACCCAACGTAATCCTACAAGTGAGGTATTGGGAGGGTGAGACGTACGACAAATCTTACCCCTATCTTGTGTAAAGTAGAGATCAGAACCTCAGCTCAAAAAAAGTGTTTCCAAAACAGGTTTGAAAAATACAGGAGTAATATATATATACACACACCTGAGCCGAGGCTCTATTAGAAACAATCTCTCTATCCTCACAAGGTAGGGTAAGGTCTGCGTACACACTATCCTCCTCAGACTCCACAGAATGACTGATAATACTGGTATGTTGTTGTTGTTGTATATATATACACACGCTAAGACTCTAATGGCATGAAAGCTCCATGAAATCCGTATGGCACCCTACTTGGTAATGTGATTGTGGCAACTGGCTCATTCGTAAATTTCTTTGCATCAACTATATAAACCTGCAACAAAAGAAATTAATAGGCGTGGATTAATTAGCTTTCAGTTTCAGTACTGTATTTTCACAAATTTATAAAGAAAAAAAGAGCGTCAACCAAATTTTTACATACTTGAGAAATATTTTGATTTTCATTATGCGTAAATGTGATGATCCAACCATCGTCCTCGTCGACGCCTCCAGGTTTTGGAACAAAGGAAGCTCCAGAACAAAAGGTGTTCTTGGGCAACATGTGATATTCAGCTTTAACCAATTCATCTTCTTCCTCCTATATATTTCCCAATTCCAAAATGAAAAAATTTGGCCACGGAAATAGATTAATTAGTATATGAAATTACTAGCACTTTTTCTCCTTTCTATATTACTATATTGTATAGTATACATGAATAATTACCGTAGGGATTCTTTTTTCTTCAAAATGAAGCTTGGCTAGTCCTCCAAATCTTGTGAATCCTGTTAAAATTTGTAGTATAATGAGTCACTAGCTCTTATTATTTCCAAGAAAAGTAACAAGGCTGTCAATATTTGTACCTGAGCCAGATATTTCAGTCGACTCAACAACTTGTAGATAGGCAAATTCATTTCTAAATCCAGTGAACTTTTCATTGATCAATGGGAATTCCATTGCAAACTCGTCACCAGATAGATTCTTCTTCTCTCTAACCTCTCCGGTTTTCATGTTCAATCTCCATTCACAAACACGAGGAAAAGTTGATTCTTTGGTGAATCCAATTCTGTCATCTTTGGAACTTCTTCCTTTTAACCATTTGCAAATGTTCTCAAAGTGGTTGACTCTAGAATTAGGTCCTGGTATAACTGATTGACGAGCTCTACATGCTCTCACCACCACCTTTGCAAAGTGCATTTCGATTAAATATTGTAGTTGGTTCATGTAAAATAAAACGGAACAAGATTTAACTTTTATACATTGACAGTCTGAAGCAAATTTTACATTATCAATCTAACTTGATTTACAAAGTTAAATGTCTTAAGTTTTTAGGTTACTAATGTTGCTTTAATGGGTAATTACACGTAAGTAACTACTTTCAAGTGACCTGATAGTGTTAAAAAGATTATATCGAGAGTATAGAATTAGACTTGGTAAAACATCTTAAATCAAGATATAAATATTTATATACCTCATCATTATCTTCGAAGCAGTTAATGATGTGAAATATACAACAAGGTTCGACCTCAAACCATTTGATGGAATTGGCATCCCCATAGCGTGGCATTATACCAATTCTTGCGTATCCATCTTCTTCAAACCTCATTAACCTACGTATCACAATATATAGAAGATGTAATTAATTGACTAGTCTTGTTATTAAATCCATGTAAAATTCGAGTGAAAAGAAAAAAAATATTTGTACTTACGAGCCTCCCAGAACAAGTCGACTTATGTCAATAGTTAGTGGGAAATTCATGATCACATTGTATCTACATGTTTGAGATAGGATACGAAGTTAGTTATGAATAAGTAAAAAATTACTATCATATAATAAGTTTAAAATAGAAAATAATTTTACCTTTGTGTGACTCCTATTTCATGGCAAACTGTACACCTATCGAACATGAGATCCGCTTTGTGAACCATTTTCTTTCCATCGGCTGAAAAGGATTAACAAAGATGAATTAATATATGTCCTTGTTCGAAATCTTGATTCTTAACAATTATTAATTCCAATTAAAGATGAAGAAATAACAAATATATATATAGGGGGATAGGGTACCTGAAATCACGCCTAGTTCAAAATAAGGCTTTTGTGCATCAATACCTATTATAACAAGTTCTCCTGTGCCAGGTGCTTTCTGGGTATTAATATAAGAAAGCCACAAAAAGAAAGGATTAAATAGAGACACGTAATAGTTATATCTTTTAAGAAGTATGTTATTTTATTTTATTGTATAAATGACTTATATTATGTTTTTGTCTTTGCATCAATGTATACCTTTGGGTGGCTTGTGAATGGTCTGGTCCAAGATCCACTAACATTCCAATTTTCAAGTGTTTCTAGGGAATGTATGTCGATCTCTTGAGGTATATGGTTCTCAGCAATTGAGTAATATTTCTTTGCATGTTCAAATACATTAGTATTGCTCAGGTATTTGTCTATCACGCCAAACCTCAACTGCAAATCAAAGACATTACTACTCAAATTAATCATTTCACGCCAATGCCATCATTTAAATTTCTAAATTTACCGGCATACGCTTGCCGGGTAAAATAGAATGTGTTCTGAAGTATTTGGAGGAGTCTAGGCTCTGATACCACGTAAGTAGAAAAATGAGCGGCCACCCATTAGCAATAGCTTGGTTAATAGAACATTAACAAAAACGTTTGGCCAATTTGTCATTAGTTATGTATTTAAACTTAAGTGAAAATTAATCTATCGGATGAAATTTGCTTGAGAGTACATCAATATTTTATTTTAAATGCCACACAACTCCAAATTTAACTAATTAATTCTGCATAGAGGCACCACATTTTTCTTGATATATATAAGTAAAGTACCTATTGTCAGGGCCAACGGGAGGATAAGGCTGCTCAAGCCATTGCCTTGGACCCCAAATTCTAGAGGGCCCCCAAAATATTATACTATATTATTATGTATTATATATCTTATGCGATTACTCTTAAGAGTCCAAGTTTAAATATTTATTTATTTGGTTAAGAATGCACAGATGAGTGAGTAAAGAGCAATAAATTTCCGTCTTGTTAGTAGTTTATTTATTGTCCTCAACCTTTTTAATTTTTCCTCCTTTCTTTTACATGACTTTGAGATTTCTTTTTCCAATTCCAAACTCAGTTTCTTTGATTTAACTATTTTCTCATGTTTTTATTGATTAAAACATAAGATCTTTTGTGTCTCAGTGTTACATGAATTTTGTGAGGCCACCAACTTCGTTGAGCCGCCCCTGCCTATTGTAGCGCGGGCTAGAACATTGTTATCAAATCAAAGTAATATCGTAACTGACTCAACTCCCTTGAAAGATATTGGCGCGCGTGTTTAGTAGTTGAGCCAGATTTAGTATACGTGAGTTTATTGTTGGAGTAGTCGTAGTACATACCACATTTAGAAGGTAGGCCAGTAAGACAGCAGGAGAATCGCCTTGAATAGCAGGAAGAAAACCTGGTTTGTTTCTATGTTTTTCCATCTTGTAAGTATCTGTTTGGACATGTTTGTTCTTGTACAATGTATTCCAGCTGCCCCTAATTCTTCCATTTTTCTTCAAGTACAAAGCGTGAAGCATTCCTTCTCCTTCGACCCACATGTGGTTCAATTCACCAAATATACATCTGCTCGATTTTAGCCCTCCAAACAGAGGGTTTGGCCCTGCAATAATGCTCAACACCATATAAGTGAACACTACGTGAAACCATTGTTATACTGAGTTGTATTTGATCTTTCAAGTGAACTATTGAAACACTGGGTTTAATTTCCTCACAAAACTTTGATTTTCAAGTGAAGTTTATATCCGAACAGATTAAGTTCCAATTTCCACAAAGATATGAATATATATATCTCGTTTCAACACATGCCTGCAGAATGAATCCGAGGACTACGTACCATTTCTTATGTAAACACCCTCTGGAAAATCATCCGGAATCGTTCCTTCAACTGTAGTTACTGTTGTAGCTTCTCCGATCTCTTCCACTGGTGCAAAATTACTCTGTTAACATTAATTACACATATTAGTGGTTCAAAAATCCCTCCTGTGTTAAAAAAGAAAGTTGGAAGAAGCACAATGGAAGCTATAGTTGCAATTCAGTCGTTTTTTTACAGCGATATTTGCAAATTACCTGAGATGGGAGTAATGGTTGGTCAACGAATTCAAATATGAAGTCAACAAAAGCGTCCGATAATTTGAAACAAGTCTCCTTGATAGCTTTTGTAACGTCCACTGAAATGTTTGGAAACTGATCCAAGTCCCTGTCCCTCAATAATGGCTGTTCAAGTGGAAATGATGCAAGTTATGGGCTTGTCTTTAACAATCCAGGGGCTTTTGCATATATACCCACTTTTTAGGTCACGTTTTAATTTATATCTATTTTATCAAAAAAATTATAAGTATACCCATTTTTCGCATAAACTTCAGGCATATGAGCCCGAAGTAGCAAAGATAATCAGACAAACTTCAGCATTCTAGGTTTTTTTAAAAATTTCAGCAGAAGTGCTAAAATTATTTAGTTCATTTGTAAAAATTTCAGCACTAAATAAGCTGAAGTTTTGTCCTAGATTAATTAGTTTTGTCATAAAGTTTTTCAAAAACTTCAGCAGAAGATGCTGAAGTTGTTTAGTTAATTTGTAAAAGGTTCATCACTGAATAAGCTGAAGTTTTGCACAGGTATCAGGAAGACGGCGCCTGAAGTTGTAAAAATTAGGGTATAGGTTAAATAATTTTAAAAATATGGGTATAGGTTAAATGGGGGCGACCAAATAGAACGTCTCGTGCAATTTCTACCAATTTAGATGGTCAATTTGATAACCATAGCCCATATTAGCTAGTTCAATTTTCTAGTCGATATATATAGATTGTATACTGCTTATACACTATTATACACATATTTTTATTATGCATGCGTTGTCTATTTTTAATTTAACGGTTAGGTATGCAACTATTTGAGATAATTATTCTAGTACTACAAATTCATGGTCTTTATTTTTTACAGAAAGCAGAACGCGGAGGTGAAGTCAGTAGTGAGGAGGGTTTGGTTATTAACGTTAAACTTCACTCCTTTTTTTTTTGTTTTTTTACGTTGGTGATCAGCAGAGACTGTAAACTTTATTACAGTATATGCATATCACCATTTGACATATAGATGTAGGGGTGGAAATTTGAGCCAAATTAATTCAACCCGTCTGGAGATTAATGAGTTAGGCTATAAATATTTTATTTTATGGGTCTATTTAGGCTGAGACCAAGTTAACCCATTATTTTCTTTTTTTTGAGTTTTTTACACGTTTGATCCTGTTTTAACTATTATTTAAAAAAATAGCATCATTTATTGTTTATTCCATAAAAAAACACCTTTTTTTTCATTATTAGCATATTATAAAAATTAAGCTCAACATTTAATAAGTTAACTTACTTACGAATCACGGGAAATACTTTTTTTATCCATCTCCATTCTCCCTTTCCAACATTCATCTTTTTCACTCCATTTTTGAAAATCTGATGCATATGTGAATGATACGTCTTTTATATTTTGTATATCAAGTATACTTTCATTCAAAATATATTTTTATGCATAGAATTTTTGTATATTTATTTGTGAAGTTCCATCTTATTTTAAAATATATTTTTAGTATATATTTCAAATATATTTTATATGTCAAGTGCCATTTTAATTCAGGGTGTATTAATAGATGTATTAATATATATATATATATATATATATTAATACATCTATTAATACANATATATATATATATATATATATATATATATATATATATATATATATATGTATGTATGTATTTTTTGTATATTTATATGTCATCTTAATTAAATTTAAGATAATTTTTATATATACATTTTGTATATATTAACGTATATTATTATCGAAGTAAGATCTTTATGCTAAGAAAGGAAGAAAGAAAGAAGAGAAATACTTAAGAAAGATAATTAAAAAGAAAACGAATGAAACAAATTTAGAAAATATATAGTGGCTTCGGCAGAAAATAAAATTGAGAAGACGAAGAAAAAGAAGAAAAGCTAACAGATAAAGAGAAAAAAGGGCATGATTTTTGTACATAGAATTATTGACTTTCCATTCAAATTGCTTATGTTTAGGGATTAATAATTAATATTTCTATTTTAATAGAACGGTGTGCTACAAATAAAAATATTTTCCTGCTATAATTGTAATATTGGGTTTCATGCTAAGAATTTGTTATATTTCTTTCAAATTGTGACAGTGATGTAAAGTTTTCTTTGTATTTATAGCCCAATCTGGACCATTAAGCAGCCCAAATACAACCAATGAAACTCACCAAAAGAAAGATAATTTTTATATATACGTATTGTATATATTAATGTATATTATTATCGAAGTAAGATCTTTATGCTAAGAAAGGAAGAAAGAAAAAAGAGAAAAACTTAAGAAAGATAATTAAAAAGAAAACGAATGAAACAAATTTAGAAAATATATATTGGCTTCCGCAGAAAACAAAATTAAGAAGACAAAGAAAAAGAAGGAAAGCTAACCGATAAGGAGAAAAAAGGGCATGATTTTTGTACATAGAATTATTGACTTTCCATTCAAATTGCTTATTTTTAGGGATTAATAATTAATATTCCTATTTTAATAGAACCTACAAATAAAAATATTTTCCTGCCATAATTGTAATATTAGGTTTCATGCTAAGAATTTGTTATATTTCTTTCAAATTGTGTCAGTTATGTAAAGTTTCATTTTTATTTATAGCCCAGTGTGACCCATTAAGCAGCCCAAATGCAACCCATGAAACTCACCCGAACAAAGGGATCTCAACTCAATTTATTTNTTTTTTTTTTTTTTTTTTTTTTTTTTTTTTTTTTTTTTTTTTTTTTTTTTTTTTTTTTTTTGTATTTTCTCCTTAACCAGAAAGAACGTCACAAAAAATGTTGAACTAAGAGGATTGGATAGTTTACCTTGAAACTAGTTGAGAGTGGGTCACTCAAGTGCTCAATTTTGTGTGGAAGTGAAGGCCTTTGCAAAGAGCATTTGTTCACTTGAAGTGCATAACTATAAGCAGCCATCTCTCTTCCAAGCTAGAAATAAAGATAATGCATAGACAACGTGTTAAAGAGTTAGAGATATTTATAGATAGAGTCCATCTAAAGAGGCATCTACTATTTGCGTTATGGATCAGTTGCAGAATAGAAAGTGATGTTGCTAACAACTATAATATGACTAGACACCAGTTGACGATGTCTTTTAACGTTAGAAAACATAGGTCAATATATAATTATTTTAATGTCTGCTGTTTTTGTCTTGTGGGACATTTGGAGCCCGTTTGGACATTAAAAAAAAATTTCACTTTCTTACAAAAAGTTTTCAATTTTTTTCGAAATTATTGTTTGGTCATAAAATTTTCAATTTTCACTTGAAGATGAATTTTGGAATTTTTCAAAAATTTGAAACACTCCAAAATATTGTTTTTCAAAATTTTTACTAAAATTACTCACAAAACTTCAAAAACAACTCAAAATAATATTCATGTCCAAACACAACTCTAATTATCAAATACAATTTTCACTTGATTTTTTTTTTTGAAATTTTACAATTCTCATGTCTAAACGCCACTTAGAATCAGAGCAAGAATTTGAATTTTATAAGTTTTAAATTCTCCACGGAACTTATAACTTGTTTTAGTAGCTCCACCCCTGTGCATGGTAGTTATGATATGATTGATCAGGTAAATTTGGGACATTTCGTGTTTATATTGAATCACTGAATGCTAGTTGTAGTTGAGTAACTTTTAGCAATCTTTAAGAATAATTCTGAGATGATTATGACAAGCTAGCACGAATGAAATGTCAGCAAGGGTATATATAGAGTATGTGTCGACTTACAGGAATTTAGTAACTTTTGCATAGATGTTATAAATATCTAATTGTGAACTTAGTTATATGATATATTAATTTGAGATTGCGATATAAATTCATAAACTTTAACTCCTGGATCCACCTATGACTATGAGTTGTTTTTCTTTTCGATTGAGGGAAGGGGAGAAAAGGGAAGTGTTAGATGTTTTCAGCTCAATTTTATCACTTGGGACTAAATAGATAAAAATCTTCATAATCGTCCAATCTACGGGTCCAAAACAGCTGCTCAGACCAACTTGGTTGGAAAAATAGAAAATAAAATAAGAAAACAAAACCTGTATAGCTTCACTCGTCTCCATCGTTATAATTGGTCCGATTTGGCAACTATACCAATTATTGATATAATTATTAACTGGGAAAAGATGATTCAGTTATCAGTGTAACCAATGAATTGAAGAGGGGAGGGATGGAGGAGAAGACAATACATTCTCTGAAATAAAATAATAGAAGAAGAATAATATTGCATTGAAAAGGGAGACAATTCAATTAATTTTGTGATGAATTACAATGAAATAGAATCTAGTAGAAAAAAAATTTTAGAGAAGAAAAAGAGTACACATATTTAGAAATACAAAGGAAAAAGAGTACACATGTTTAGAAATACTTCTTTTGGTTGCCTCATTAAAAATCTTGCAAGGAAAACTTAGTGGGACAAAATATTGTAAGGGAAAAAGAGTATAACGCGTATTAACTTCCCCCATTGAGAGCATCAATTCACATCCCAATCTTGTACACTAGCTCCTTGAAGGTTGACGTTGGTAGAGATTTTGTGAACAAATCAGCCATATCACTTGAACGAATATCACTTGAACGAATCCGTTGCACATTGATATCACTATTCTTTTGAAGATCATATGTGAAAAATAACTTTGGTGAAATGTGCTTTGTCCTATCTCCTTTTATAAATCCTCCCTTCAATTGGGCTATGCATGCTGCATTGTCTTCGTACAAAATCGTGGGTAGTTTGTCACACTTCAAATAATATTTGTCTCGAATAAGATGTATTATTGACCTTAACCACACACATTCTCAACTTGCTTCATGAATAGCAATTATCATAGCATGATTAGATGAAGAAGCCACGATTGATTTGCTTAGTCAATTTTCAAGATATGACAGTGCCTCCACATGTAAACACATAGCCTGTTTGAGATCAAGCCTTGTGTGTGTAAGATAAATACCCAGCATCCGCATAACCAACAAGATCAGGACTTCAATTATTGCCATAAAATAAGCTCATATCAGTAGTCCCTTTTAGATACTGCAATATAGGGGTGAGCGTTCGGTGCTTCGATTCGGTATTTAAGAATTTTGGTTCGGTGTTTCGGTATTTAGTTTATCAATTGTGTATACCAAATACCGTACCATAGTATTTCGGTACGGGCTCAGTATTTCTTATTTTGGTTCGGTGATTTCGATTTAAACCAAATCTTCACTGTCTCCCCCACTTCATTAACTAATGTAATCCATGTTGTTTGAGATTCCACCAAAGGTCAATCTGATATAGAATCAAAAATTTTGTTTGTTTCTTAATTAAAAAAAATGGTACATGGGTCCCAGATATCACTAAGTATTTAAGGAGGTTTGCTTATGCCAGTTGTTCACTTTTATCCCTATGATGAAGAACTTCCATCTTTGAACATCTGTGGTTTGGCCTTAATGCCAAACTAGATGAAGTTGCAGAGATGCAATCGCCGAGAAGAGGAGTCGTCATTGCCGAGGTTTTAGAGAAGCAATCGCCGAGAAGAGGAGTTGTCATCGCCGACGTTGTAGTCATGAGTCGTAACTCGTGAATCCAACCGCCGCAACAACCAAGCAAAGTCGTGAGGGACTGAGGGGTTTTTTGAAATTCTTGTCTGCCTCTAATTCTAAGCGACTAAGCCTAAGGGTAAGGGATTAGGGAATTAGGGGTTTTGGACTTTTGGGGTGTGGGCTTAAGGTTATTGGGATAAAAAATAAAAATAAAGTTGGGCTTGGACTAAACTATTTCGGTATACGAAAATACCGAAATATCAAAAATCAAATACCATATAGAGTATCGAATTACTGAAATACCGAAATTTCTGTACCGAAATTGTAATACCCCCAATATTTTAAATGAGGACAAATGTAGTATTTAGTAAATAATTTAACGTTTAAAGGAAAAAAAAAGAACTAACTGATAAAACAAAACAAAAAAAAGGAAAAAATTTAGGAATTTAAGACAAAGGGCCGAAGCCCATAACAACCACATCTGTCCCAAAAATTTAAAAGGGTCAGGGGAAGGGGACGAAGCAGAAAGCTTCAGGAAACGGAAAAATACAAACCAGTAGGGAAAGAAAGAAAGAAAAGACAAAATAAGGAGGAAGAAGTTGGCGCAGTGCGTTGGAACCATAACTATAACTGTTGAGGAATATTAAGAACTAATTGTGTCTTACGGGTATTACTTGAGCTTCTTCTTCTGATAGATTTTGATTTCGTTTCCAGTGATTGAAATTTTTTACAGAGTAGTAGAAATTACACTAGTTCATTCACATAATTGAGAATTTTCTTCGTGAAGAATCCATGAAACTTTATGAAATTGGGTTAATAAATTATATGAATAGGTTGGAGTTGATAGATTAGTAATTACTCATTCCATGGGTAAATATAATTCGGAGAATTAAGAGTCAAATATGGAACCTCGAGGGTTGGGTATTCTAAATTAGCTATGAATTAGCCTAAACATAGAAATTAACATGAGATCGATATTATGTAATTATAGATGGATTGGAGGAAGTTGTACGAATTGCTCAAGGTGAAGCATTTGGTATTTCGGCACGAGTACTGTGAGTAGTAATGTTACTGCAATTTGTCTTTTCATAAGTTACATGATTTACACCTGATTTTTAATATGAATATGTTATCGATTATTTTGAGTTGCATGTGGGACAAGTCTTTTACTCGATATGGCATTGAAATAGTTATTTGAGATGATTACCATTTTTTTAAATATTCTTGTTGTCACTAGATATGTTTTACCATTACTTGAATTTACTTTTATCAAAACGAAATTACATGATTTGATAAGATTCAAAATGAGCTATATTATCTTAAAATGCTTTCCTACGAATATATATGGATTACAGAGACAAGTATAAATGGGAGTAGATTTTGAAAGATCCCGCAGCTAACGGCAAATTCGTTAGACCCGGTGAACCTTGTAATTACCGATTACCGTTACAGCCCTCGCTAGTGGGAAGGTAGAACTAGCATACCGTTACTAATTTCCCTCGAGTAGGGACTATCGTTATTTTTGATTTCTTGCGAAGAAGTCCACAGCTATACCAATTACATGATTCATTCATTGAAACCTCCCAAACATGAATATTGATATTACACAATATTTACTGGGATTTTTACCGAATTGTCAATTGATTTATATTACATGAAAACACATGATGAGACTGATTATTGTTTATTGTTTCTGAAAGGGCATTCTTATGATATTTTCTGTTCAATATATATAATAGCATGTTTTCTGACTTTTCCGCAATAAAAAATGGTTGTGGTTAAGTGTTATTACTCACTGAGCTAGCGACTCATTCCCAGGAAAATATTTTTCTACTGCGACATCAATTGACGCGGGCCAGGATTTCGTTAATTAGAGCGCACAAATTGATAGTTCTTGGTAAGCCTCGCACTTGTTCGTGTGGGCGGAGATTTTATTTAGTGTTATAGTCGTTTCTTTGAACTCTTAGAGTCGCTCTATAGTCATTCTTTTAGTGTCGTGAGTATTCTTTTGTTATTATAGACTTATATCGAGTATCGCTCTTTATTATCAAAGTTGGAGATGAATTAGTATTTCTAGCTGTTAGTGGGTGGACGATTAACGGTAGAGATTTGTTTGAGTTAATTGATAAAGTTATTGTTGTTTGGATTGATATTAGGATGTTTGGTTGTTGATTTGAGCCAGGAAAGTTTTTTGGATAGTCCAAAAATCGGGGAAACTCTGTCCGATTTTCTGTAAAATACCGATGAGGCTTACTTGGGGGCACTTTCTCCTAAGTGCTGGTCATGATCTTAAATTGGGTCGTGACAAAGTTGGTATCAGAGCTTAGGCTTTAAGTCCCGAGTCATGGAGCAATTTTTAGTAGAATCTTGTTCATGGGTATGTAGGCGCCCATACTTATGATCTTGAGGCTACTGAACATCTAGGAATGTTTCCCCTTCTTTCATTCTTTGATCGTGCGTTGAGATAACTTGATATTGACTTGGGAGTATTTCTTTCGTATATGGCTAGGACACACACACCATCATATGCTGGACGTGATACTACACGGGGTAGCGGTCAAGTTGGGGTTCATCAAACTAGAAGACAGGCTGCTCCTCAACCTGAAGTCGGGAACATGGGTCAACCCCAAGCTACTATGCTAGATCAAGTGCAAGAACAGGGGGTTCAGGACGCTCCATCACCAGTGCAAAATGTTGTACCTACAGTTACCTTACCTGCAGATGCAGTAACAAGGTTATTAAATGTGTTAGAGACGTTGATGCCTACTCAGGGTGGGGGTTCAGCTCCTCAGGCTACTTTACATACTGTCACGACCCAAAATCCCAACACAGGTCGTGATGGTTCCCAACACCGGAGTCAGGCAAGCCAACAGTTGTTTACTAGTGAGATTATCCTTATTTGACATATCAAACCCACACTTACCAAATTTTAAGCTTAGATCATTTAGGTAAAAACGGATAAATTAACCAACTTTAAGTAAATGTAGCCACAAGGATCATGAACCAATATATACAGTCCCAAAATATAGAGTCTACTATGTGTGTGCCAGGAACTAGTGTCACAAGTCTACAAGCGAACTATAAGAATATACAAAAGATGATACAAACTGTTCTACTGTTTGAAAGAAGTAGACAGAAATAAACAAAAGATAACTCCATAGTGCTGCTGAGAATCGCCAAGGGAAGCAGCTCACCGTGGAGTCATGTCCAGAATATACCCCCAGGGTCAAGCTCCGGTCGGATAACCAGATGCACCAGCCTCAAAACTTGTATAATTAAGTACAGAAGCGTAGTATGAGTACATGATCAGATATGTACCCAGTGAGTATCCTGCCTAACCTCGAAGAAGTAGTGACGAGAGGTCGACGTGATACTTACTAGGGTCAGACAATGTGGAATAAGTACAGGCTAACCAGTAATAACAGTAATGAACAATAATAAGGAAATGAACATCAAATAACAATCTTCAGTACCCTCGCGCCATCCTTTTCCATGGCATACAAGCTATTTAACCTTCTTTCTTTTCATGAAATCAATAGTTACAATTACAGGGCTTCTCACAATTTACCAAACATATAACGGGCTATGAACGTACGGTCATTACGACGTGAAAAGTAAATGTGCACTGCCGAGGGTCGAACATCCCGAACCATAGATGCATCTATCTGCCCCGCTCGCGAATCGAACATGCGACACGATTAATATAATACTAAGACCATCCCCACTCATGAATCATACCTATGACTCGGGTTAATATAATATTAGGGCTACCCCGCTCGCGAATCATCCATGTGACTCGGGTTCCCATATAAATTCATGATTAGCAGGAGATTTTCAGATAATTTAGCAGGGAACATACTAACAATGTGAGAATTTTAGAAATGTCAAATTCAATCATAACCTTATTAGGCCTTCACATGTGAGATTCGAGGATATTAGACTACTTAATCCATATACAGGATCACAAATACAACACATAAAGCATGCTTGTGAGTCCTAAACTACCCAACAAGGCATAATAGTAGCTACGCACGGACTCTCGTCACTTTGTGCGTGCGCAGCCCCCGCAAATAAGGACAAAAACACCATTTATAATCACCTATGGGGACAATTCCCTCTTACAAGGTTAGAAAGGAGACTCACCTCGTGTCAAATTTACTCCCCGGACCAAGAACGCGTCCGAAACTCCGAACTCTACACCCGAGGACTCAAAACTAGGCAAATGTTATACAAATACATTAATTTATGCTCAAGGTATGGAAATTCTCCTACTCATTTAGTAAATTCACCATTCTTGAAGAAATTCTAAAATCCAACCCCGGCCCGCATGCTCGGATTCCTAAAATTCTCGAAGGGAACACTCACCCATAGCCTAAGGATCATTAATACATGATTTTTACTTGATTTCATAGCTAATTGATGGGTAATTCTCTAAATTCCCGAAAGCCCTAGGTTACTAGCCAATTATTGATTTTTCACTAATTAGGTGATTAAATTGAACTAGGAATTCATGCATTAACAAGTCTTGAGATGAAATTGACTTACCTTTTTGGGGTTGGGTCGTGGAGCCCTTTTTCCAAGCTCTCAAAGTGTTTAATGGAGGAAAGAGTGAAGAAAATAATGAAGAATCCCGTATTTAAGTAACACACTGCCTGACAATGGTTCCGCAATTGCGGCTCAAGGACTGCACCTGCGGTCTCGCACCTGCGAGCAAAGGCTCGCACCTGCGGAATGGACGAGGAGGCCTGGGCTCGCACCTGCGGAGAGGAGACCGCACCTGCGTCTCCGCTCCTACGGAACTTTGTCCGCACCTGCGAGAAATGGGCTGCCCACTAGGGGTCGCACCTGCGAGGCTGGGACCGCATGAGCGATCCCGCACCTGTGACTGGGCAACCGCACTTGCGGTCAACACCAGAACAGGTGCACCAGCAGCTGTTTCAGCTAGTTTTTGGCCTCGTGTGGTGTCTGGGAGGCACCTGGGCCCACCCGAGCCCCCATCCAAATATACCAACAAGTCCCAAATCATACTACAGACTTGCGCGAGCCTTCGGAACACCCAAAATAATGCTAAAACTCAAAATCACACCTCAAAACCCCTAGAACCAAACTTAGGAACTTTAAGTTTTCTTGACTTCGCTAACAACGCGCCGAACCGACCTATACTACTCGGAATGACACCAAATTTTGCAGGAAAGTCATAAATGACATAACAGAACTATTCTTGGTCTCGAAAATCCGTTCAGACCTCGATAACACAAAAACACATCCCAACCACAATAGGAACTTAAGGAAGTTCTTATTTCAATATTGGGCGCCGAAACTCTCCCGGTCATCAGAAACCCATTCTGCACATACGCCCAGGTCCGGAATCATCATACGAAGCTACCGAAATCATCGAAACTTGATTCCGAGGTTGTTTATCCAAAATGTTGACCGAAGTCAACTTGGCCTTAGGCCAACCTGAANCCGCCGCAAGTCATAAATCATAATAAGCCACTATGGGAAGTTTCATTTAGGGGAACGGGGTCCGATAACGCAAAACGACCGGTCGGGTCGTTACACATACACAAACACCTGCATAGACTCACACTTTCAGGAATAAGGAGGTATCCCTGCAAGATTTCCTGAAATTGAAATCATCAAAATTCACATGTTCCGATAATTCAGCAGATCCTCAAAGTTTCTTGGATGGGACACTCAAGGCATTACTTGCTCTTCGATGTTCTAGTGAGAGAGCCGTGGAGCTCGAAGCACATAAACTAGAGGATATGGCCAATACATGGTATGAAACTGATGTTGCTAGGAAGGCTAGCAGGAGCAACACCATTGACATTGGACGAGTTCACTAAGTTGTTCAAGAATCATTTTCTTCCGGACAGCCTGATGCAAAAATATGCTAGATACTTTGAGAGATTGGTTCAGACTCCAGATATGGATGTGTCAACATATAACACCAACTTTGTAAGCTGGATAGATATGCTCCTTAGTTAGTGCCTACAGAATAAGCTCAAGTTCATAGGTTTGTTGATGGATTGGTTGGTCGTCTATACACTGCAGTAGCCCTACATATGAAGACTTTATCCTACTCTAATGCAGTCGAACTTGCTAGAAAGATTGAAAACAAGAGACGTGATAAGAGTGCAACTAGTGATTTACATAAGAAGGCCAAGACAGGAAGGTATTTTAGTGGCGGTTTTAGTGAAAAATCAAAAAGCAGGAAATTAGGGACAACAACAACAACAGGGTTCTCAAACAGGGACACACCTGTCTTCACAGTCCACATGCAGACCACATTAGAGACAGGGTACTAGGGGACCATCATCATCTGGACATCGTAATTCTGGTCAGATATATGCCACTACTTCAGTCTGCCAGACCTGTGGTAGATCCCATTTGGGCTAATGTCGTGTTCTAATTGGAGAGTGCTTTCAGTGTGGCCAGTTGGGACATTACTTGAGGGATTGCCCTCAACCTCTGAGAAATTTCAACCAAGCTTCTATTTAGCCAACTGCACCTACTCAGACTACTCGTAATACTTCAAGTGCTATAGGTACAAGGAGTAGAGGTCAAGGTGCTGGAGACCGTGCTACTATGAATCAAGGACAATGGAATGCTGGTAGAGGTCAGGCGAGAGTTTTTTCATTTACTAGACAGGATGCTCAGGCCTCAAATGGTGTGGTCACAAGTATTCTTTATGTCTGTTCATTTGATGCACTTACATTGATTGATCCGGGATCTACTCAATCTTATGTGTCCTCGTACTTTTCTTTGATGTTTAGTAAACGACCTGAGCTATTGAATGATCCTTTTCTAGTTGATACTCCTGTTGGGGAGTTTCTATTAGCTGAATACGTGTATCGTGCTTGTCAGACTCCGATTGAGGGTTGAAATACTCTAGCTGACCTTATTGTACTTGATATGATTGAATTTGACATGCTGATGGGAATGGATTGGTTATCTTCTTGCTATGCTATCATCGATTGTCATGCAAATATAGTGAAGTTTGAGATACCAAACGAACCTAGTTTTGTTCTAAAAGGGGGTCAGGTTCTAGAGGCTTGCAAAGTTGTATATTTTATAGGCTCAACGACTGCTGAAGAAAGGTTTCTTGGGTCTCATAACTATTGTAAATGACACAAAAAGGGAACAATTAGAATAGAAAATGTACCAGTAATGAGAGAATTTTCTGATCAATTTCCTAAGAATTTTCCAGGATTGCCTCCAGTATGAGAAATAGATTTTGGTATTGATTTTCCACCAGGCACACAACCAATATCAATACCCCCATATCGAATGGCACCAACGGAGTTGGGGAGCTAAAGCAACAGTTGCATGATTTGCTAGATAAGATTTTTATCAGACCTAGTGTATCACCATGTGGGTGCACCAATACTGTTCGTAAAGAAGAAATATCGATCCCTGAGAATTTACATTAACTACAGGAAGTTGAACAAGATAACAATACGTAATAAATATCCTTTTCCTCGTATTGATTACATGTTTGATTAGTTACAAGGAGCTGCCCACTTTTCAAAGATTGACCTCCGTTCTGGTTATCATCAACTTAGAATCAAAGATGAAGATATTTCTAAGACCGCTTACAGAACTCGATACGGGTACTATGAGTTTCTTGTGATGCCTTTCGGGGTGACTAATGCTCCAGCTGCATTCATGGATTTAATGAATAGGGTTTTCAAACCATTTCTGGATAGTTTTGTAATAATATCTATTGATGATATCCTGATATATTCTCGTAGCCAAGGAGAACACGAGAATCATCTCAAGACTGTGTTGCATACATTGCGAGAACATCGACTTTATGCTAAGTTATCGAAGTGTGAATTTTGGCTAGACTCAGTAGCATTTCCGGGGCATGTTGTATCCAAAGATGGAATTATGGTAGATCCTGAGAAGATAGTAGTTGTGCAAAAATGGCCCAGACCTAATTATCCTACAGATATCCGTAGCTTTATAGGTTTGGCAGGCTATTACAGGCGTCTTGTGCAGGATTTCTCTAGAATAGCAGCGTCACTGACCAATCTAACATAGAAAAATGCAAAGTTTTAGTGGACGGAGGAATGTGAGTAGAGATTTCAAAAACTCAAAACATGTTTGACAATTGCACCAATATTAGCCTTACCATCAGGTTCCGGAGGATTTACGATGTTCTGTGACGTATCGAGGGTGTGAATATGATGTGTTCTTATGCAAAATGGTCGCGTTATAGCTTATGCTTCGAGACAATTGAAAAATCACGAGCAAAACTATCCTACACATGATTTGGAGATGGCTGCAGTGGTATTTGCTCTAAAAATTTGGAGGCATTACCTATACGGTGAAACTTGTGAGAACTGACCATAAGAGTTTGAAGTACATTTTTCAGCAGAGGGATCCAAATCTTTCGCAGCGTCGGTGGATGGAACTACTCAAAGACTATGACTGTTCTATTTTGTATCATCTTGGAAAAGACAATGTGGTTGCTGATGCATTGAGCAGAAAATCTACGGGGAGTTCGGCACATATAGCTCTTGCAAAGAGACTTTTGGCCAAAGATATTCAGAGAATAGAAAATATAGGTATCAGATTTGTTTCCAAAAATTCAGAGGCATTGTTGGCTTGTGCTCAGGCTAAGTCTTCATTGTTGAGCGCATTAAGGCCACCCAATATGAGGATGGACGATTATGAAAATACAGAGATGAGGCCTTAGCTGGTAAAAGAAAGGATATGATTGTTGAAAGTGATGGTGTTCTTCGAATGGGCGACAAGCTATGTGTAGCAGATGTAGATGGGTTGAGACAAGCTATTCTTGAAGAAGCCCACAACTCTAGATACACTGTACATCCTGGATCTATGAAAATGTATCATGACCTAAAGTAATTTTATTGGTGGGAAAGTATGAAGAAAGATGTTTCTAACTTTGTTTCTAGTTGTTTGACTTGTCAGCAGGCCAAGGCTGAGCATCAACCACCAGCAGGACTACCACAACAAATTAAGATTCCGGAGTGGAAATGGAAAGAATTATTATGGGTTTTTTCAACGGGCTACCACGAACCCTTAGAGGTTATGAATCTGTATGGGTGATTGTAGACCGATTCACAAAATCAGCGCACTTTTTACCAGTGAAAACTACATATGGTGGAGTGAGGTATGCAGAGATATTTATGAATGAAATTGTCCGGCTTCATGGAGTTCCAGTATCCATCATCTCTGATAGAGGATCACAGTTTACCTCACGATTTTGGAAATATTTTCAAGAAGCATTGGGTACACGAGTAGATCTTAGTACTGCATTTCATCCACAGACAGACGGGCAGTCTGAACGTACTATACAGATCTTGGAGGATATGTTGAGAATTTGCATTCTTGAGTTTGGAGGTAGTTGGGATGCTTATCTAACTTTAGCTGAATTTGCTTACAACAATAGCTTCCAGTCCTGTATTCAAATGGCATTGTACGAAGCATTGTATGGTAGAAGATTTCGTTCTCCTATCAGATGGTTTGAAGCTGGTGAGACTAACTTACTGGGACCCGACTTAGTACAAGAAGCTATTGATAAGGTTCAATTAATCAGGCAAAGATTTCTCACGACTCAAAGCAGACAAAAGTCTTATGCAGATAAGAGAAGAAGAGATTTAGTGTTCACAATTTGGGACAAAGTGTTCCTACGAGTCTTCCCTATGAAAGGCGTGATGCGGTTTGGGAAAAGAGGCAAGTTGAGCCCCAAGTTTATAGAATCGTATGAGATACTTGACCGAGTGGGAGCTGTGGCTTATCGTTTGGTACTTCCTTCTGAGTTGTCCTTTATTCGTCCAGTGTTTCATGTCTCAATGCTAAGAAAATGTATATCAGACTCATCTCATGTGTTTGAAGCATAGACTATACCGCTCGATGAGAAGTTGACTTACGAGGAGGAGCTGATGGCTATTATTGATAGGCAAGTAAGGAAGCTATGGTCAAAATAAATTGCGTTCGTGAAAGTCTTATGGAGAAATTATACAGTTGAAGAAGCTGCTTGGGAAGTAGAAAAAGATATGCAAGCGAAGTACCCCATTTATTTCAGTCTACATGTACGTACTTGAGTTAAATTCGGGGACTGAATTTCATAAGGTGGGGAGGATGTAATACCCCCAATATTTTAAATGAGGACAAATGGGGTATTTAGTAAATAATTTAAAGTTTAAAGGAAAAAAATAACAAACTAATAAAACAAAACAAAAAAAAATGAAAATATTAGGAATTTAAGACAAAAGGGCCAAAGCCCATAACAAACACATCTACCCCAAAATTTTAAAAGGGTTAGGGGAAGGGGACGAAGCAGAAAGCATCAATAAATGGAAAAACACAAACCAGCAGGGAAAGAAAGAAAGAAAAGAGAAAAGAAGGAGGAAGAAGTTGGCGCAGTGCGTTGGAACCATAACTATAACTGTTGAGGAATCTTAAGCCCTGATTGTGTCTTACGGGTATTGCTTGAGATTCTTCTTATAGTAGATTTTAATTTCGTTTCCAATGATAGAAATGTTTTACAGAGTAATAGAAATTACACTAGTTCATTCACGTAATTGAGAATTTTCTTCCTGAAGAATCCATAGAACTTTATGAAATTGGGTAAATAAATTATATGAATATGTTAGACTTGATGGATTAGTAATTACTCATCCTGTGGGTAAATATAATTCGTGAATTAAGAGTCAAATATGGAACCTCAAGGGTTGGGTATTCTAAATTAGCTATGAATTAGCCTAAACATAGAAATTAATATGAAATCGATATTATGTAATTATAGATGGATTGGAGGAAGTTGCACAAATTGCTCGAGGTGAAGCATTTGGTATTTCGGCACGAGTACTGTGAGTATTAATCTTACCACAATTTGTGTTTTCATAACTTGCATGATTTACACCCGTTTTTTAATATAAATATGTTACCAATTATTTTGAATTGCATGTAGGACAAGTCTTTTACTCGATATGACATTGAAATAGTTATTTGAGATGATTACCGTTTTTTAAATATTCTTGTGATTTTTAAATATTCTTGTTGTCACTAGATATGTTGTCACGACCCGATTTCGGAGTCGTGATGGCGCCTGTCGTGGAACCAGGCAAGCCGCCCCTTTGTTTCTAAGCTAAATTCAATTTTCAGTAAAAATGCGATTTTTAAATGAATTTATTGATAATACTAAGAGTCTGAAGTTTAAAAATAATATTTGAAACAAAACTTAAAATCTCCATCCCAGGATCCGGTGTCACTCAGTCATGAGCTGCTATATATAAAAAAAAATAAAGAATGAAGAAATAGACAACATAGTCTCAAAATAAGTGCAACAGGTGGTATAAGGAAGAAAAGACGAGGTCGCGATCGCTAGCTGCTACCTCAACAACTCTAATAACAACTCTGACAGCTGCTCAATATTCACTACCGGGTCCCGGTGTACCTGGATCTGTACACAAGGTGCATGGGGTAGCTTGACTACACCAACTCAGAAGTAATGAACCCAAACTATGGGCTGAGAAGTAGTGACAGACAAAACCTCAAAATTATACAATAAATAATATACAGAATTTATACATGCTAACAGTTTATCAGGATGAGTAAATATGCCAAGTATGCCAGTATACTCCACATGCCATCATAAAATATATGTATGAAACCAATGTGGATATGCATCATAGTGTTCACTGTCGCGCACCTTTTTTTTCCTCCTCCTTAGTGGAAGATCGGGTTTATGACATTGGTTGGGACAACTCTTTCCTTTTGGAAAAGGGGGTTTGCATATTTTGAAGAGTCGCCACCTAACGATTTTAACGGTGCGTTAGGACACCTAAGGGTTTAATTACAACTACGTTGCTAACCAGAGATTTGGGTAAGGGCTTGAAATTATCCTAAGGGGAAGATGTTAGGCACCCCTCAGGATCCACAAGTATGGTTCCCGTCCAAATGGTTTCGTGAATTTGTACGACTAACAAATAACAAGTAAAGGCTCAAATAAGAGGAGATTTAAGTCTTAAGCATACAGGTGTTTAGAAAACAGTAGGGATGATTACAAACTAGCGTATACAGGTGTCCTAGGTTTATAATAATATGGATCACATTAATGCAATACCCGGTAATCATTCCTCGAAGAGGGGCTACACGTGGTATTAGCGCACCGGTCATCATATCCATATTCTACCCTTCCTCATCCCGTGAAGGTAATTAAAGCGTTCATTGGTCACAGATTCTATTGCGTGCTATTACCCGTCTCATCCTATCAGTCCTGGAGGAGGTTAGGACTGCTATCTTAAAGGGTAGGTACTAGAAAGACCCTCAGGTTTAAAAGGGTAAAATTCTAAGGCGACAAGCAAAGAACATGTAGGACTGCAGTAAATGGGAAACAAATAGGATCATAAAGGAGGCTCAGATTTTCGTCCGCAGATAATGCATATAATTAGCACGACTCAAACACATATAAGAGTAGTGCTGTTAATTAAGATCCTAAGACATGGTATCTAGGTGAATGCAGAGGATAGGCAGACTTGCTTATAACCCAAAAAAAAATGCTCTAATCAGTTTACCTACTGATTTAAAAGTACCTATTAGTGTTAAGCAGCACATATAAGAGAGAGACATATTTCTAATTCTTTTTTGGAAATTTAGTCACCTAAGGCTTGCCTAGGCGGGGGACAATGTATATTAACAGAAATATTAGAGGAACTGTTGCAAATTGTTACCTAAACATGTTGTTCTAGGTTGTTCAGAACACATAAGCATTACCAGTTGTTTTTAGAGAAAACTGAGTGAGGTTGTTATTCCTTTTTTATACATCAGTAATTAGACTAAATGTAGTTGAGCGATTAGGACCCTATAACATGATATCTAATGCACAGGCAGAGATGCAGAATGATGCATATGCAGAATTCCTAAGCATGATTTATAAATGCTCAGTAGTCACAATATTAATCGTGGTTTCAAAAGATGTTGGAGTGATAATTTATTTTAAGTTGTTTAGCATAGGACAAGATTTCTAAGTGTTACATGGCAGTGTGGACATGATAGTAGAGAATACCATTTATTAGTAGGATTTTTCTAAGTAAAAGTGAACATGATGCAACAGTAGGTATGAGACCTAATAAACATGATTTCTAATACATGCATTTGAACATATAGGCCTAAACATGATCTCTATTGCACATATAGGAAATAAAATCAAATAACATGGTTTCTAATGCATGAGTTTGAACATATGGGCCTAAACATGATCTCTATTGCACATATAGGAAATAAAGTCTAATAGCATGATTTCTAATGCATGAATTTGAACATATGGGCCTAAACATGATCTCTATTGCACATATAGGAAATAAAGTCTAATAGCATGATTTCTAATGCATGAATTTGAACATATGGGCCTAAACATGATCTCTATTGCACAGATAGGAAATAAAGTCTAATAGCATGATTTCTATCCCTTTAATATCTATCGCATGCATAGTTACCCCTCCCTTTTCAATATCCATCCCTGAGTTGTTTACAAATTATTACAGGCCAGGGAATTACGAATTACACAACCAAAGGAAAAATAAGAAGTTACTTCTATAGGGAGCCTTCAATTAGGCCCAGATCATCCAAACATCAATGCCTTATGGTATTTCATAGCCTTTCATAGTCCGAGTGTATCAGAGTTCCCTAAGGACCTCAAGGGCTCCCGGGCAGTGCTCACACCCAGACATGGCCAAAGAGTTAAACATGTGCAGTGTGGAAGTGCCTGCCTTGTGTGTCAGAGTTCAGAGGGTACTCAAAGGGTCCCCAAAGCAGCGCTCACACGAAGGGGGCTGAACTTAGACTTCTAAGAGTATATGTGAGAGTGCTTTTTATTTAAAAAGATTTAAGTAAGGAACAATTTTGAGAAAGGATAAGTAAGAAAAAGTTTTTTGAAGAAAGGAAATGGAAGCTTAACATCACAAAGGACCACAAGCACAAACAGGGGTAATGGGATTAGGGACAAATACAGAGCATGTAAGGGCATACATACGGCAGACAGATACACACATGGACATACGATCAGGAACTCCTAAGGGCCTAGAGGATCAGGGGGTACAGTGCCAGGTTAGATTAAATACTAAGGCCATGATTAAACTAATGTACCAGTTATAGGCATGTAAGAAGTAGGTGCTAAGTGTACAGAAACATGCTGGTCATAAACAAATAAAGCCTAATTTAAACATGCAGATGGGTGTTCAGGGTCCTAGATACATGCTGAAGAATAAGTAAGCAAGTTGGAAGCATACTGAATTACAACAGTAATGGAAACATGTTGGTTTGAGGAGCTGAAATCTAAATTAGAACATACCAATGAAGTGAAGAAAGCAGTATCACAAACAGGAAAGTAGGAGAATGCACAATAGTTAGCCTTGGCTTGCAGCCGGCTAACCTAGAGTAGTAGTAGTTAGCACAGAAGAGAGAGGAGAAATTCTTTTAAATTGTGAGAGAGATTTTTTGAACAGATTAGTTCGTGTGTGTGTCTGTGTATGAATAGAGTATATATAGTTTTGAAAACTTGATGAAAAATAAGGAAAGAACCAGAATTAACAAGTGATTGTGGGACTGAATATCATTCAGTACCCAATTAGTACAAGTATCCTTATAATCAAGGGAGTAATTCACACGGTGAGTGTTAAATAAGGAAAGAACCATATATAGCTTAGAGGAATATAAGAACAGTGTAAGTATAATAGGCAATTAGGTATTCCTTAATTGAAGGGGTTAGACTCAAACGACTAGTAGGTAAAATAATAATTAAGGAATGTTCTGATGCCTGTAACATATAAGGAAACAGTTTCACCCCTAATTCAAGCATACAATTGAGACTAGGTTAAGAAGATATCACTTAAGGAAATAGTAATCAATTAACAGTTAATCAATTATGTAACAAGGTAAGAAAACAAAGTTGGAAATCAATAAAAACATCTCATAAGAAATCAAGGATTCGAAATTTGTACTAATTAAGGGAAGGCCTCGTGCATCTAAGGAAACATTCAGAATCAGTAGAGGATATCGTATGAAAAATCAGTATAGTACTACTCATAATCATTCAGGGATTCAACACAGCAATGATTCAAGCAGGGTGAACACACAAGAAGCAGCAGAATCAAAGACCCAATAGCATAGTGAAGCAATAATCACAAAGAAACAGGGATTATTCATGGGAAACAGACACACATACAAATCGAAAGAAAAAGACATGCTCAGAATTTAGAACACAATATTAAAACTAAAGTTTTAACATAATAAATCATGATTAAAAGTGATAAAACGTTTAAGCATATGGGAAAAATCACTTGAACTTTGAGAAACTGTTTGAAGAAAAGGTTTCGGAAACCCTAAGTGAAAAACTTGTTTAAAAAATGGAAAACCTTTAAGAAAAAAATGTAATAATCCTCGTAATAAACCCGGATCTAGTGTAGATCTAAGAGAATAGGAAGGTTTTTGAAGAAAACATGTAAAAAGCTTCATGATATACGCAGATCTAAGACAGATCTAAAGGAATCGTGAAAATACCAGGGGTTAGGGTTTCAGAGAGTTGAAAAAACAAGAAAAACCTTAAAGAGGTCGCCAACGTTAGCCGGAAAAGTCATGGCTCTTACTCAGACGGCCGGAGGAGGCTGGAAGATGGCATGAGGGACCATGGGTAGGAGCTGAAATGCTCCAGGTTATCCTAGGGCTTTAGGGTGTCATTAGACCGGTGTAGGGTGAAGCAATAACTAGGAGATAATGGGAGACCATAGTTTCTGGCGAGGGAACTAGCTGGAGAAGACGAACAAACTCCATCGGAGAAGGGAGTCAAGGGAAGGTTCTAGAGAGAACCAGAGAGAGATAGAGAGATAATGGGAGACTGGGAAATGAGAGGTCGGTGGAGGGGGGGAGGTAGGTCTAAGTTTAATTATGGTAACACTAATCTGGGCCGTTGATTTAAATTGATCAACGACTCATATTAGTCATGGGGTTGGGACGGGTAGGATTTTAGGTCTGGGCTGGGTAATTGGGATGATTAAATTGGGTAGGGTCCCGGGTGAAATTAGGCTAGCATTGCAATTAAAAGTGGCTATTAGTTAAATACCCAAAAAATAGATAAATAATTAATAAAAATAGCTAATATTATATAAAATGAATTAATGCTAAATAAATGAAATTAAGGTAATTAATGAATAGAAAAAATATAAAATGAGATAATTATTGATTTAAATGGTATGAAATGTACAATTAGGCCATAGTTGTAAAATTATTGTAATTATGGTCAAATAATGCCAAATTAGCTAATTTGTGAAATAATTAAATCCTAATAGTATTAAAAATGATATGTTGATTGGGAAATATTTTGAAATTATTTATAATACAATTTATGAATAATTATTGAATATAAAAATACTAAATAAATTGGAAAAGTATTTAATAAAAATAGAAAAATTTTGAAAAAATACCAGTTATTATAAAGAGTGATTTTGGAGGTATATATACAAAATTTAAAAATAATTTGAGAAACAATTGGGTATCAACAGCTGCCCCTCTTTACCCGGGAAGGATGAAAGAGTTGTCGGGTAAAGATATGATGGCCAATTTTGACCGAGTGAAAATAGCTTGAAAGGTTCAGGCCGCACCCTGGTTCCTGAGCTGTCTACATATCCCTGGTCTTACAGGAATCAGGTCGTATGTAGTTCAGGGGTCATCCGTGAAGTATACCGATGAAGTTTTACAAGAACGGACGCCAAGTATAGGGTTAGATGAGCAAACGACTTACGGGATAGTTAGGAGACCTGGAGCGGAACCGCTCCCTCCTGGATGGCTGTTACTTGCCGGCTTACCTGCAAATAAATAATACGAGCGTATTGTGCATAATTTAAACATGATGCGAATTCTCGTTGGACGATGAATGATGTCTTTGGACGGTTAATGATGACGTCTTTAGACCATGATGTCCTGGGCCATGAATTGCTTTGATGAGGGATTCACAGGCCATGAAATGATGTTCTCGGGCCATGGGGATGGTGCCTCCGAACCATGACGCCTTTGAATAATGATATGCAAAATGATAAAAGAGATCCTCAAGCCATGACATGGTGTTCTCGGGCTATGAAGATGGTGCCTCCGAACAATGACGCCTTTGGATAGGTTGGCGATATTTCAGCCCATGAAGATGAAATAGCATGATGCTGTACAGAGCTTAGCCCGAAAGGAAGCGAATGATAGAGACAGGGGTTTCTTTTGAAAAGTAAATAGGAGACAACGTTTATTCTCGGAAGGCAGAAAGGTAGCCTTATGCAATATGCGGATGCAGATGGAGATAGCGTTTAGTCTCGGAAGGCAGAAAGGTAGCCTTATGCAATATGCGGATGCAGATGGAGATAGCGTTTAGTCTCGGAAGGCAGAAAGGTAGCCTTATGCAATATGCGGATGCATATGGAGACATTGTTTAGTCTCGGAAGGCAGAAAGGTAGCCTTATGCAATATGCGGATGCAGATGGAGACATCGTATAGTCTCGGAAGGCAGAACGGTAGCCTTATGCAATATGCGGATGCAGATGGAGATAGCGTTTAGTCTCGGAAGGCAGAACGGTAGCCTTATGCAATATGCGGATGCAGATGGAGATAGCGTTTAGTCTCGGAAGGCAGAACGGTAGCCTTATGCAATATGCGGATGCAGATGGAGATAGCGTTTAGTCTCGGAAGGCAGAAAGGTAGCCTTATGCAATATGCGGATGCAGATGGAGACATCGTATAGTCTCGGAAGGCAGAAAAGTATCCTTATGCAATATGCGGATGCAGATGGAGACATTGCTTAGTCTTGGAAGGCAGAAAGGTAGACTTATGCAATATGCGGATGTAGATGGAGACAACGTTTAGTCTCGGAAGGCAGAAAGGTAGCCTTATACAATATGCGGATGCAGATGGAGACAACGTTTAGTCTCGGAAGGCAGAAAGGTAACCTTATGCAATATGCGGATGCAGATGGAGACATTGTTTAGTCTCGGAAGGCAGAAAGGTAGCCTTATGCAATATGTGGATGCAGATGGAGACATCCTTTAGTATTGGAAGACAGAAAGGTAGCCTTATGTAACATGTAAGGAAGGACGACGGAAATTCTTAGCTGGCGTTAATTGCGGTAGAGCATTGTGACAATTAAGCATCGTTTGTGCTGATAATAAATGTTGGCGTGTGCGATGAGTTTGAGGAACGATGTCTGTCCTTTGAGCGGATAATATGTTTTGGGGATTTTGCAATTTGTGCCTGCATCCAAGGAAATATCGTGAGTTTTGTAAAGGGGGAAGGTTAGTTCGCATTCCCGCTGGCTCTACTTGGCTCGTTGGCTTGATTTGATGATACTGTCTGTATCATTGGGGTAGCGTTCGCTAAACAAGCTGTTTCAGAGGAAAAAAAATATGCATGATTTTGTAAAAGTGTAATATATAATCTAAAATAGGTTTTAGATGAACCGACGACATGGCACGGCTTGAGACATTGCAACCTCTTCTGCTGCGGAATATTGAGGGTCCACCTAAAAATTTTGCCCCAGTTTGCTGGGTGGATGGCTCTGATTGCTGCTCGCATCGTGAATGGATGAACTTGCTTCGGAATTTTGAGGGTCCTCCTCAAATTCTGCCCCAGTTTCCAATTGCGGGGAAAAATAGATTTTATTGAATTGTGACCGAACCCATAGGGCTGCCTACGTATCCCCTATTAAATGGGAATCAGGTCAGGAGTAGTTCAAATTACATCATTGAGAAAGCATAAAGATTACACATAGTAGCGTCTGACTGCATCTGAATTGATTGTCTTGGGCCAGACTTCTCCGTCCATTTCCGCGAGTATAATTGCTCCTCCTGTCAGCACTCTATGAACCATGTACGAACCTTGCTAGTTAGGAGAGAACTTCCCCTTGGCTTCATCTTGATGCGAAAAGATTTTCTTTAACACCAGCTGCCCTGGTGTGAATCGTCTCGGCTTGACTTTCTTGTTGAAGGCCCTGTCCATTCTGTTATGATATAGTTGACCATGACATATTGCATTCATTCTCTTCCCGTCTATGAGGGCTAGTTTCTCATAAAGACTTCTTACCCACTCTGAATCGATGAGCTCAGCTTCTTGTATAATTCTTAAAGGTAGAATCTCCACTTCGGCAGGAATAACAGCCTCTGTACCATAAACTAGCATAGAGGGATTTGCCCTTTTTGATGTGCAGACAGTGGTGCGGTACCCCAGTAAGGCGAATGATACCTTTTCATGCCATTGCTTGTGCCTTTCTATCATCTTTCTTAGTATCTTCTTGATGTTTTGCTTAGCGGCCTCTACGGCTCCATTCATCTGAAGTCTGTATGCTGTGGAATTCTTGTGTTTGATCTTGAAAGTTTCACACATAGCTTTCATCAAGTCACTGTTGAGATTAGAACCATTGTCGGTAATGATTGACTCTGGAACTCCGAACCGACAAACAATGCGGTCGCAGACAAAGTCGGCCACAACTTTCTTAGTAATTGCTTTGTAGGAGGCTTCTTCGACTCATTTACTGAAGTAGTCAATGTTGACCAAAATGAACCTGTGGCTATTAGAAGCGGCAGGCTCAATTGGTCCAATAACGTCCATACCCCAAGCGGCGAACGACCATGGCGAGCTGGTTGCATTGAGCTCACTTGGAGGCACTTTTATCATATCCCCATGTATTTGGCAGCGGTGGCACTTCCGAACATACTGGATGCAGTTCGTTTCCATAGTCATCCAAAAGTAACCAGCTCAGAGTATTTTCTTTGCTAAAACAAAACCGCTCATATGTGGGCCACAGGTCCCTGCATGAATTTCTTCCAGCAACTTTGATGCTTCCTTTACGTCAACACACCTTAATAACCCCAAATTAGGAGTCCTCCTATACAGGATTCCTCCGCTGTGGAAAAAATTGTTGGAAAATCTCCGAAGTGTGCGTTTCTGAGTGGAATTTGCAAGCTCGGGGTATTCTCCTTTTGCCAAGTACCTATCGATGTCATGAAACCAAGGATTTCCGTCCGCTTCTTCTTCGCTATGGGGACAGTAAGCTGGCTGATTATGGATCTTTATGGGAATAGGGTCAATGAAATTCTTGTCCGGATGCTGGATCATTGAGGACAAAGTAGTTAATGGGTCCGCGAACTCATTCTGGATTCTGGGGACGTGCCGGAACTCTATCTTTATGAACCTCTTTCTTAACCCCTGTACACGGTGCATATACGACACTATCTTGGAATTCTTTGTTGCCCATTCTCCTTGTACCTGATGTACCAATAAATCTGAATCAACAATCACTAACAGCTCCTGGATGTTCATGTCAATGGCCATATTAAGCCCCAATATGCAGGCTTCGTATTCGGCCATATTGTTGGTACAAGGGAACCTGAGTTTGGCGGATATGGATAATGCTGAACGGTCTCTGATACTAGTACTGCTCCAATACCGACTCCCTTGAAGTTTGCTGCTCCACCAAAGAACATCCTCTAGCCATCATAGGATTCTGCAATATCTTCTCCGATGAATGATACCTCTTCATCAGGAAAATATGTTTTTAGAGGTTCGTATCCTCCGTCTACGGGATTCTCAGCAAGATGGTCTGCCAGAGCTTGTTCTTTAACTGCCTTCTGAGTCATGTAGACAATGTCGTATTCGCTCCACAGGATTTTCCACTTGGCTAGCTTGCCAGTGGGCATGGGCTTCTGAAAGATGTACTTTAATGGATCCATCCTTGATATGAGATATGTTGTGTAGGCACAGAAGTAATGCCTCAGCTTTTGGGCGACCCAAGTCAGAGCACAACAGGTACACTCTAATAGAGAATACCGGGCCTCATATGGAGTGAACTTCTTTTTGAGGTAATAAATAGCTTGTTCCTTCCTTTCTGTTTCATCGTGCTGCCCCAGAACACAGCCGAAAGCTCCATCTAATACTGCAAGATAGAGTAGTAAAGGTATGCCTTTCTCGGGAGGTACTAGGACCCGCGGTGTTGACAAATATTCCTTGATTCTGTCGAAAGCCTTTTGATAATCATCGGTCCACTTGGTCGCAGCGTCCTTCTTTAGCATCTTAAAGATTGGCTCGTAGATGACTGTAGACTGTGCTATAAACCGGCTGATGTAATTAAGCCTCCCCAAGAAACTCATCACATCTTGCTTGTTCCTTGGTGGTGGTAACTCTTGAATGGCTTTGACCTTGGACGGATCCAATTCTATTCCCCGACGGCTTATAATAAATCCCAGCAGCTTCCCAACAAGAACCCCGAATGCACACTTCGCGGGGTTTAGTTTCAGATTGTATTTTTGCAACCTATTGAAGAACTTCCCCAAATTCTCCATGTGATCAGCAACTTTCTTTGATTTGATAGTGACATCATCTACGTACACCTCGATCTCCTTCTGAATCATGTCATGGAATATGGTGGTCATGGCCCTCATGTAGGTGGCCCCTGTATTCTTTAGACCGAATGGCATCATCTTGTAACAATACACTCCCCACGGCATAATGAACGTCATTTTCTCAGAATCTTCCTCATCCATCCAAATATGGTGATAACCAGCGAAGCAATCCACAAAGGACTGCAATTCATGCTTGGCGCAGTTATCAATCAGAATGTGTATATTTGGCATGGGGAAGTCGTCTTTCGGACTGGCCCGGTTGAGATCCCAGTAGTCGACGCAGACTCTGACCTTCTCGTCCTTCTTTGGCACAGGTACAATGTTGGATAACCATGTCGGGTACTCCACTACCCGGAGAACTTTGGCGTTGATCTGCTTGGTAACTTCTTCTTTGATTTTCAAACTCATGTCGGGTTTGAACTTTTTGAGCTTTTGTTTCACTGGTAGACACATTGGATTGGTTGGCAGTTTGTGAGCCACAATAGACGTACTTAGACGAGTCATGTCATCATACGACCATGCAAATACATCCTCATACTCTCTTAGAAACTCTGTGTATTCTTTCTTTTCTGATGGTGACAAATGAATGCTGATACGAGTCTCCTTGATGTTTTCTGAATCTCCCAGGTTGATAACTTCAGTCTCATCCAGGTTGGACTTAGGTCTGTTCTCAAATTTCTCAACTTCTTTGACAATCTCGTCAGGTATGTCATCATCTTCTGAATCAATGTCCGTTTGCTGCGTTGTCTCATTGCATGTCACAGTCATCGGTTCATCAAGGCAAGTAATAGTAATGCTGTATAAATAAAGTAATGAGAGAAAACAATAGCAATACATATCAGATTCATAAGAGAAATTTAGAAGATGCTTTGATAGATTGAATAATTGTTTTGAACATTGAAGATCTTTATTGCAGAAATTGAAAAATGCAGGAAAAGGAAAATCATTTAGTAAATAATGCTTGTTTTAGCCTTGCTACCCCGAGGCTCGTCGGGCTTTGTTTGTCTTGATAGACCAGTTCTTGAGATATTCCCCCTCGATTACAGTCTATATGGAAGGGCCTTCCTCCCCCTCTCCCTCGAGAACAACATAGAAATCCATATCATCATTCTCTAGGAACAAACTCCTCATAGCTGCAAGTGCTTCTTCTTCATATGAACCGTAAATAGTGTCGGCCTGCTTGAAATTCTGCTCAAGATGAGGTATTGGCTACTCCAAAGGGTAATAGGGACCGTGCCAAGGTGGTGACTAGTCATTGAATTCCTGCCAAGTGTACTAATACCCCAGACCGAAAGTGGTGCCATGTTCCTTGAGCTTTATGGGCCTCGTGATCCGTTGGAGGTTTTTACCGAGCCCTTTGCTTGGCTCATATCCTCTCTAGTTTAGGATGCTCTCGATCTTGTTATCCCACCATTTTTCCTTGTTGATAGCATTGACCCGTTCAATATGGTGGTAAGTTCCTCTGCTTATCTTCCTTTTTCTGTCAATCACCAGAATAGTTTGACAGCTATAAATGGGGTTGCTACCATCACCATGAATAATCACCTCTTGGTGGTTCCACTCGAATTTTACCGCCTGATGTAGTGTTGATGCTACGGCCCCAGCAACATGAATCCAAGGTCGTCCCAACAACAGGTTGTAGGATGCCGGAACATATATCACCTGGAAATCCACTTCGAACCAAGTCGGTCCCATCTGCAGACATAGTCTGATCTCCCCCATGGTGGACCTCTGAGAACCGTCGAAGGCTTTCACTTTGATCGCCCCATACTTTATCTCATGTAGCCCTTTACCCAATTTCTTGAGTGTTATCAACGGACAGATGTTAAGACTGGAACCTCCATCAATCAAGATTCTTGTGATGAAATGATCCTCGCACTGCACGGTGATGTGCAGTGCTTTGTTGTGCCCCAATCCTTCAGGTGGTAGCTCATCCTCATGAAAAGTTATTTTATGATTCTCCAGTACCCGGCCTATCATATTGGCCGTTTCCCCACTAGTGATTTTGTTTGGAACATATGCTTCACTCAACACTTTCAACAAAGTATTTCTGTGTGTTTCGGAATTCTGTAGCAGAGAGAGGATGGATATCTGTGCCAGTGTCTTGTTCATTGGTCGATGACTGAATACTCCTGCACCTTTCTCCAAAGGTCATCGGGACCCGTTTCAATAAGAGGAGGCCAGTTGGCAGCCTGCTTGCTTGACTCGGCCAGATGCTCAGGGGTGTAGACCCTACCAGTTCTCGTCATACCCTGTGCTGCGACAGATTCCTCAGACCTGACCTTGCTTTTCCTTCTTGCCTCGGCTGTGTAGTCCCAAGGAATAACGTTTGAATAAAAGGGTGGCGTGGTTGACATTGTCACCGGAATTGGTGCAGCCATCTTTATTTCAAACGGAATGTGTGTTCGGGGTGGCAAGACTGCAACCTCGAACGAAATTGGTACATTTGCTGGAGATACAAACTCAACTTCAATTGGCACTGGTGACTTTGCAGGTGGCGCTGTTTCAAACTCAAAGGGTATAAACATATTCACCTCAGTGGCCTCAGATGGCTGAACCTGGACTATGATCGGTTTGATAGTGACTGTGGATTTCTTTGGGTCATCGCCTTCTGCTATCAACCCGATTGACCCCTCGGGATCCCAATCATCTTCTATTTCAATCATATGGATACCTCTACCCTTATGGTCTGGCAGAGGATTGTCGGGGACGTTTGGAGCGGGATCTTTTGCCACAATAATCTTGTCGTCAATGAGAGCCTGTATTTTGTCCTTCAGAGAATGGTATTCTTCGATGGTGTGTCCTTTCATGCTGGAATGGTATGCATAGGATTTGTTTGGGTTAACCCACTGAGAAGGGTTCTCAGGGGTGGCAGCAGGGATAGGTATGACATAACCAGCAACTTTGAGCTTCTCATACAACTGGTCAATAGGCTCGGCTATGGCGATGTATTGCTTCTGAGGGCGGCGATCAAAATTGGGACGAGGTCTAGGGAAGTTTTGGCGTGCAGGGGGTGATTGGTAATGGGATGGCTGGGAATTATAAGTGTGGTAGACAGGAGCGGGTTGTGGATATTTGGGCGAAGCAGGTTGATATGTGGGTGGTGGAGCTTGGTAGGAAGGTGGTGGAGTTTGGTAATTTGGTGAGGGTGCTTGGTAATTCGGGGTTGGATGATATGTGAATGGAGGTGTCGGATAAGTTTGGTACTTGAGCGGGGACTTGGTTCTTTTTGCAACCATTACGGCTCCCACATATTTCTTCTTAGACACACCACCAGACTGTAAAGCCTTGTTAGTGGCTTGCAAGGCTTCAAAATTTGTAACCATACCGCTTTTAATGCCTTTTTCAATCCGCTCACCCAATTTGATGATGTCAGAGAACTTGCGGCCTTCAACCATCATTAAACGTTCATAATACTACGGGTCTTGAGCCCGGACAAAAAACTCGTTCATCTTCTCTTCCTCTAGAGCAGGTCTGACTTTAGCGGCTTCGGACCTCCAGCAAGTAGCATACTCGCG